>UELX01000956.1:0-55287 GCA_900480035.1 Eupelmus urozonus
AGAGAGAGAGAGAGAGAGAGAGAGAGAGAGAGAGAGAGAGAGAGAGAGAGAGAGAGAGAGAGAGAGAGAGAGAGGGAAAAAAGTGCTGGGAGAAAAGATGTAAAGAGTGAGCGCCCTCTATGCTCGGAGAAACGGAAACGCAATGGAATCAAAAGAGAGACATACGAACTCGCGAGTGAGAGAGAGAGAGAGAGAGAGAGAGAGAGAGAGAGAGAGAGAGAGTCGCGCGTAATGATAGAGGGACAGAGACACAGAGAGACAGGGAGATTTCTCAAGAAGAAGAAGAAGAAGAAGAAGAAGGAAAAGGTAAGGCAGAGGGGACGTGTATAAGGGGATATACACTTTTTATTCGTGCGCCAAGGAGCCAAAGCAGTGTGTGTCCCGAGGATTCGGACCAACTTACCGAACTTTTACGCGTCCCCTCCCATCCCTCGACGGACTACAAGGATTTACAGATTACGGAGCGCGCGCGCGGGGGGGAGAAAGAAAAAGGGTCGACGAGACAGCAAAGGACGACCGCGCCTCGGAGATAGAGAGAAAGAGAGAGAGAGAGAGAAAAGAAGGCTCGCACTCGCTCGCTCGTCGAGTCCGCGCGGACTCCGGGTCCATGTACACTCGTATACTCTTTTCTCAGCTCTGCGGCCAATGGACGGAGAGGCTAAGGCTCAACTGGCCAATCATTTTTCTCTGCGTTTATTGTCGAGACTGTGCGTGTATTTGCGAGTGTGAATGTGCCCAAGTGTGTGTGTGAACGTGTGCGTGTGGATTGAGGAAAGGGGAAAAGGAGCGGCCGAGAAAATGTCTGTTTATAAATAATTAGAGAGGTTTTAATTAACCCTCGGAATCGAGAGCGAGCCGATTTGACGGTAAAGACTTGACTATGCGTGCAAGAGCGGAATTTCGAGATTTCCTCGTTTTTCAGAGAAGTTTAACTTTTTTCAGTTTATAGCGCATCTCTTATTTCGCGGTCTATATTGTCGAGAATCGCGCTTTAGGGGATCGAATTAAACGAAATTAAAAAAGTGCAAAGTGATTTGTGAATACAATGTTTCATAGCGCGACGTTAATTAAAATCGTAAAGTCCAAGAAAAAGTGTGGAGATGTGGAGAGCCCGAGGTTGAGGTTTATTAAATAGCATGGGAAAGTGCATTTGCATTGCGCGCTTCGCGTCTTACCATACCGGATCTATTCTACTTGACGAGTATATCATTACAAATTCCTGCACACTGAAATATCAACGGCATTAACTCATCACCAAACAATTAAATAAACAATCACGTCTCTTTTAATTTGTCACAACCTGAATTCAAATCTTTCGGCAGTGCATTTTAAAATTCGTACGATAGCCGCATCGCGTCGTTGCAGTACGTCGACAGGTCTGATTTCTCGATCGTCTGGCAGCGCTCGGCTATCTCTCTTGCGTGCGACGAGTTTTTGCGTGGGCGCCGCCGACGGCGCATGCCTATTTCAAGGCATTAGGAGCGTGCGAGCGAGCCTCCGCGCGGCAGCTCCGAGGAAAGGAGGAGAGAAAGAGAATGAAAGGACGTGGGAAAAAAGAGGATTGTTCGACAATTTGCGAGGAATTCCTTTTGGAAGGTGGTTTTGTTTTCGGATGGTCACTTGAGAGTGATGTGTAATAACGTGTACTTTTGTCATTCAATAGCAGTTATTGCGTGTATTATTTAAATGAGACTAATTTACTCGAGCGAGGTTCAAATTGCTTTAATTATCTGAATGCTGGAATTATCGAAATTACGACGAATCAAAACAAATGTTGATTTGTTGAAAATATTATTTTAGTGTAATTCTTGATGATTTCTATATCTTAGGATGTCTATTAACATTTATAATTTAGTAACTCATTTAAGTATGCTGGTTTGGTCATTTTCGATTCAATACAAAATACGTAAATATATCAGAAAAAAGCAGCAATTTTAGAGTGCTGATCGTAGTAAACAGTTAAACAGCCTTAATTTAGGCGTCATTTACCTCATTGATTAGGTCGCAGCTTCTATTATTCATTTAATATGTGATAAGTCAGCCAAATACTTTGGACATAAATAACCTATAAATAAGTACGACTATTTACGTTCTTAAATTTATCATATCATTTCTGATATAAATTATTATTTATTTTGCTTAACCAGCTGGAAATATGTGGCTGATTTAATTACTTTCGGAGAAGCATGATTAAAAAACCATTCTGTAGCATTTCTGCGCAATTAACTTGACTGAACTTAATGCTCGATTTTTGTTTTCAGTAATGTCCGCGTTGATTGCACGAGAAAATTTCGATTATTAAAATTTCATCGTGAGATCATTAATTATAAACCGTTTTAATTCATTTTCTGTGACAGTTTAAAAAAAAGCTCGGTGTTTGCGCTGTAATTTAATAAATCGAAAATCCGTCGCTTTTATCGACGGCAATTCTCCTCTCTTTTCATCCGAGAATACAAATATTACGTAAATAAACAGACAAATGTAAGGATGGACGAAAAAGGCATAATATGAAGAAAGATCGCGAGAAAATTACGTTTCGTTCCCGTGTGCGCGCTCGCAGCTGCTTAAGATGCCGATCTAACGTGCGAGCACATACCGATGTTTTCGCGCGAACGCCCGTCGCTCTTAATAAAATGTGGTGAGAATGAAGACGGAGTTGCGAGTGTGGCAGGTGTTGTGAATTGCGCTGCACTTTGTCAATTTAAAAAAAGATAAGATGATTTAAAGATTTTTTTTTAGGTAGATATGGGTTAAACAACTATTAGTTCGTAATTTAGTTTTGTTAATTAAAAATATGAAAAATTTATTAATAATTTTAACAAAATATTGTATATTAATTAAAATATTATTCTGAAGTTTTAATATGTTTCTTTTCATCTTCCAGGGTAATTATTCTATATTCGCGCAAAATGTTTAAAACTGTTACAATTCCAAAAAGACTAAAAATTCCTTTTTTAATACTAAATATTTAAATTAAACGTAAAAGCCAGCCTGTGTCATTCATTCGCAAAACACTTGGAGTCGCTCCTTTCACCGTAAAAGCTAAATGCCGTCCTAATACGCTATATTTACAATTTTTTTAACGACCGAAAAATCGATGATTCTCTCCCCGCAGCCTCTTCGCCATGTAAATTTTAAAAGCGCCATGCTGCATAAAACTGCAGCCGCGAGCAATAAAAAGGAGCGAGCGAAATTCCAAGCTCTCTCTGGCAAGGGAGACAAAAAGAGCGAGAATGAAAAAAAAAAAGAAGAGCACGTCGAGGAAACACGACACTTTTTAATCCGGTCGTGCGTGTATTCTTAATCAGACGCGCGCTCGCGCTCGTTTCGAGCAGAAAGAGCCACTTGCACGCGCGCTTGTGTAACATGCGTGTCGGGGCTCGCACAAACATGGCACTGGGAAAGAAGAATAAAAGTAAAGGGAGCTCGGCTATGTGCGGGTGTAAATTACTAGCCGTGTAGGTGATGCTGAAAGCTTTTAGATTTTTAGATAGAGTTTTGATAGGTTTCGAGCGAGTATCATGAAATGGTTTAGATACTTGTTTATTGATGTTTAATTTCCTATTTATTTTGAACTTTTTTATTACAATTATTTTTTCTACGATAAGGTCAGTTCTAGAATCTATTCGTTGAGAAAAAAAATATTTTTCTTAGCAATGATTGTTTGTTTAACGAATAATTTTTCTAAAATCAATAAAAAAAAATTATTTTGCAAACTTCAGTTAAGCTAGAAAAAAAAATTGCATAGAATGTAGAATAAAGAAATTAATGAAAAGAAAATTGTTAAATCGGAACTAATAATAACAAATAAAAACCACGTAAAGGTTCCTAAAAGAAAGTTTAAATCAGTCTACTGTCATACACTGTCATACAGACGCACTAAAGTTCTGAAATACGGCACCGAAGAAGCAACAGCATGGAGCCTACACCGCACGGGAGATGACGATTTCGCATCGACGAAAAGCGAGATTGCTTCTTTTACTGTTTTGCAATGGTTCGACGATAAACTATGTCGATTGTACTGAGGATTTGTGGAGTAATTTAAGACCGACTTGAATTTAATGTTTGGCACAGTCTTGGATCGTTTTCTCTTCCTCTCTTTCACTCCCGTTCTCATTCCCTTTCTTTTATTTTTTTTTACTGTATCTGAGGGTTTTATCTTATCTTAAAACATAAATTTTCATTATAATACATTTTTGGTAGTTCAATCAGGACTAAAATGGAAAATAAAATTTCTATCAATCATAAACTTAAATTTAAAAAATTTGTTTAATTTATCTGATCTATTTTTAAACATTTACCAACACAGATATTTTTAGATAAATTGAAATTTGAGTATTTTAGTACGTATATTTGAAATAATTGTTCAGTTAATTAAGTTCTTTTATAAAGTATCATTTAAAAAATGGTAAAAATGATAAGTAAAAAATTTATATTCAGAATTTCTTTTAAATAAGCTCTCAAAATTTTATTAATTTTCACTTAAGGGCGACAACTTGAAACCCAAAACTGGCACAGAATATTAGACTTAAAAATAAAAAAAAATTTTTATTTTTATTCAACTCAATTTAATGTGCTTCCTGAAAGTGGAAGGGAATAATTTTACTTTAAACTTTTATACGTATTAATTTTCAATAAATATTTGTATTCTAATTTTTTGGTCCATAAGATTGTAGCAGATTCAATGAAAAAAATCGATTTTTTAGAATTTTGTTTCAATAACTACGTTATTTTTGGATATTTATAAATACTCAGATTTACTATCAGAATACAAAAACCTTTAATCTTTTAAAATAAAATATAAATTTTTTAAATAAATTTATACTCAGGCATACAGTTTGAATCATCACTAAACGAAATTTGAAATGTACATTTTACGTTATTGCTAATATTTGAACCGAAATATGTGTCCTTCTATCGAATCTATCTATTAAATAAACTTCGTTTTCATATTACGTTAATAATCTTGTTGGGTTTAATAGTCATCAATCAATTAAAATTTGAAGAATATCAGGAGAAAGATAATTTACAGTCTTTATATTAAGAACAGATCGAATTTTCGACAAGGATTCGAACCTGATATTTTAGACTATATTCTCATGCTAAAGAAATGCAAACATATCGTCATCAAATATTTCAGATTACTCAATAAATTTTTAAAGAACAATTATACCCGTTTTTGTGCAAAATCCTCAGACAATTTTTGCAATAGCATTCTTCTAAGTGAAAGGATGCACAAAATACCATTAAAAAAAGTATAATGATCGTCTTTGCCTTTTGAAAGTTATCCTTTAGCTGATAAAAATAGAGCTGCTTAACGTAGTTCTTGTTAAATAAGAGTATTTAACAAAAGCATTACTCTCATTTTAATAATTAATAAATAAGCTGCGCGGTATATTGTACCAATAATTACTGGCCAATTTTTTCCCTTTCTCAGTCGTAAAAAGACGTGGTATTGTTACTGCGTGTATTGGTCAATTACATTTTTTCTACTCGTTCCATCTTGTAAGTAAACGGATACATACATACACTCACACACACATACACACATGCACACATATGTATTTATATAATATATATAACACACACGTGCAGCTTCGATTCTTTGGAATCCAGCATTTTTACAGCCTCCTTTCTTTACGATCATATTTACGATCGTTCCGCGAGAAAATCGACGCGAAACAATATATATAGGTGTATGCGTATTACTCCCTCCAACCGCCTTTTTTCGGACGGTAATAAAATGGTTTTATTGGGAGACTGAGGTTTCACGGGATTCCTCGGCTATATGCCTGATTTTGAAAGATTTGCTCAACGTCGCACTTGGAAGATAGATCTGTGCCTACCTTGAGTTAACGGGTGAGTTTACGTAATTTCTTATCTAAAGGAGAGGTGAAATATGATGCGAAATTTACCTGCTTTTTTGGAGAAGTTGTTTGGAATATTATATAATATTAAAATATAATATGTAATATATGACGAAATCATGGTTTGTATTAAAAATATCATCTAACTAATGATAAATATAATAACAAACCGGAAATAAGTACTTCCTAAACTTTAATAGAGTATCTGAATTATTTAACTTTAACTTATTCTTTTATTGTCAATTCAAATTCTAACCAAGTTTTAACATTCAGCTTCCAAGTAACAGTTTCAAGCTATCACTTTCAAAATACGAATCAATTTTGATTAATTAAAAACCCTTTAATTCATTAGAACAAAAATCATTTCTACCCCAGCCATAACCAAACCTCAACACACTCCATACAGAGCCGCCTATCCACTTCAGCTCCAGTCTCTCGCAACTTTCGATAGGTCTTCGGCAATAGAAAGAGCCGAGGATCCAATTGCGCCGCGGCATGGCCGTGCTATTTGCAGTAATAGAATAACGGATTGCATTCTCGATACGCTTCTCATTTTTTTTTCCAGCCGCCTTTTTTCACCGCCGCCTTTGTGTACTGCTCGGAGCGCGCGCGGCACACGGAAGTTGCATTAGCGGCGGACTTTTCGATTCTCATCGAAATTGAAATCTTCGGCTCATCGAGCGAAGCCTCGGTCACGAACCATTAGAGGCGCGCTCGGGCTCGAAAAATCGCGGCGCGTGTTATGCTCGACTGGCGCCCAACAATTGGCCAAGGTGTATACGGCTCTTCGAGTTGATTAGAAAAGTACGAAAATCGACGATTGAGACTGGTTGGATTTTTACGGCTGGCGGATAAATTAGATAACGAACTGCGGAGATGCTGGTTTAGATGCGAGTGGAAGATTGTTCGACGATTTGGTATTGTTATACGGTTTGAATAGGCGAGCGAAACGTTATTGAATATTATTTGAATACAAGATTTATATTAGAAAGGATATACTTAGAAATTCGTTGGTCCTAGTCTAGACTTCGATTTAGAAACTTCTATTGTCTGTATTGATCTACATTTTAATAGAGGTATTCTTCGTCATGAAAAGATCGTATCCCATAATATGCAAAAAAATTTAATCTTCAATTCAGCTCCACCAATTTAAATTCATCACTCCCGAAATCTTCCGTGCCACAAAATCGCATTCCCGTTCACGGTCGACGTTTTTCTCTCCACACAGCGATCCGAGCAGCTCGTATTACTTTGAACCGTTTTGCTCTTGGCCGGCTGAAAGAAATTAAACGATTCGGTCAAAACCGCAAGTTAATCTGATGATATCCGATAACCTTGTACGCGAACACCATGGCTCCCTTCTCGCAGAGCGATGCCGAGCGCGCGAAAAAGGCCCGATCGTCATTGGACTCGGGTCATGCGTATCGAGTTCGTTCAGCTTTTTTCATTTAGCTTGTATACACCTATAGCGCGCAAAGATTGCGTTGACTTAAGCATTCAAATGTACATAAAAAGCTCTTTGTAAAGTTTTTGTTGAACCTTTATTCTAACACTTACAAATAGCTTTCTAAGCATCGGGCGTTGAAAATGCTTTGCACAGAAGCAAGGTATTTTTAACTTAAAAACAAGTTTCCTTATTAAGTAGAAATAAACCTGTATAGAGCACAAAGGGAATTATTGAGCAGGCTCGTCTATAGACTCCGCGGCTAGCCTCGTCAAATATAGATCGCGCTCCCGCTTGCGGAAAGATTGAAACTTTAAGTTCACAACAGAAAAGAAAGGCCCCTCATTATCTTTATCCTCATAGCGAATTCACGATCTAGCGTACGTTCCGCGAAGCTCAATTATTCATCAAAGGAAAAACACTCTATACACCCGTGACAATCGATCGCGCTTATACATATGTAAAAAGACTCGGTAAAAATTTCTCCTCCGCGCGATGTAATAACCAGAGCATACGGCTGGGAGAACGTCTCGAAAGCTCGATATACACAGAGCGATCAACCTATCGTTTTCCACAGCTGAGCATCGCGATGCGCGCGCGGGTTTCCGGTCGAGCGCGTTCCGCGAAATGATTTATTATGCCATCGAGCGTGGCCGAGCGTGACCCGCCGCGCGGCTTGAGCATGAATCGGCACTAAAGATCGGCTGCTGCTAGCGCTAAAAGAAAGGAAGGAGAGCTCTCTAGTCCTCTATTGTTTTCCTTAATGCTCGCTCTCTGGGATGACCGAGATACGGGCTTCTTTGCTGGATTATGTACACTTCGAGGTAGACTGCCGGTTGCGATGCTCTTTTCGATCTGTTGCTTAGCTGGCTAATGTGCGTTATGCAGTTGGTTGGTAAGAGAAGATGAGCATGCTGGATTAAGTCTGAAAGATGCTTTTCTGGAAATTTTTGTTACGCTAGCTGTTGGTTTATGGTTGGTATAGGCGAAGCTTTTTAGGACAAGGTAAGTTACGGTCTTATTAAGAATCACGATTACTTGGACTGCACATAACTTTAATAAAATTGTTAAAACTTTTGATCACAGGTTACGGTAATTTAGTTTTTCTGTCTATAAGTGGATGATTGATTCATTATTCTTTTTATCTAAAAGTATGAAGGTGCTTTTTACTAATGGAACGATTTATAAGATAATTGATTCTAGATACGTTACTGTTGAAATTATACTTATAGTCTCAATGTATTGATTGTTCGGTGGTATAAGATAATTGAATGTCTGCTTTTAATGGATGAAATTCTAATCTTTATAATAACCATTTGTACTACGGGAAATGCATGCAATGACAATACTTATTTATTATATTCTAAAACTTGATAAAATAAATAATCAGATCATATTTAGACAACTGTTTAAACAATAAAAAAGTTTATAAATGTACATTGTTTCATTGAAAATTGTAAGAAAATTTCAAAATTGACTTATACTGATTGACTGCTAATTGTTATAAATTATCAAAATGAAAATGTTGCGTTAATTAATCACAATATCACGATCCACGAAACCGACTACTCCATTCAGCAAACACCCTACGATCACCACTAACACGATCTACATTTTCATTCACCATTTTTTACACACGCATTTCCAGCTACTACTTCTACGTACGGATTTCCCGCCAATTCCGCCAGATGCATTCATCGCCGCGGCCATTAAATCCAGCATACTTGTTATTACAAGTCGAACGCACTTCCCGAAGCGACTTGCTCCTATAAACGCGCAGCCAATAGAGCGTGCCAGGCAAGAGGCGGTCAATTACGGTGGGCGCGGTCGTATAATCGCGACTTAGCGAGAGCTGCTCCCCTTCTCCCTTGTTTAGCATGCCGGCCGCGCTGCTGTGTACACACTTTGTAACAAGCGTTTCGAAAGACAAACATCGCCGCGGCCGATGAATGGAGAAAGAGGAGACGCGTTTCTTTTTCGAGCGAAGCGGCTCTCTCGCGCGAGGTTCTGTCGATGCATAATGAGCGGGACTGTCTGGGACAATGATGATGTTTTTGAAAGAATGGAGCTGTTAGGCTTGATGGTGAATGACGCCGAGTGTTTGTAGTGTGAGTGAGACTACGGTGGGATTAGTATTTGAATGAAGAGGATTTGGGGAAGGTTTGCAAAGTTATTTTTGATGTAACGGGTTCAGTACATTTTAAGATATAGTATGTTTACGTAAAGATTTGGCGAGAATTGTTTGAAGTTTTTTGGTTAATTTTAGATATTTTTATATGCTATTTAGTAAGATAATGTGCAAATTTACCTTTTGTATTTTGGTTATTAGTACTTAATGCATGCTAAGCTGCCTTTGGTTCAAATTTTTTCTTCCAGATCTATAGAACAACGACTGTGTATGATGCACATAGGTGTTTCTCTATTCTTCTGTTCCAGTTAATTTCAAAGCCATGAAGGTTATGTCGCTACCAATAAGGATTTCTATAAAAGACAAAATGTTATTCTATTGAAGTTATTAAGAATTAATTGGATGACGTAAATACTATGGTATAAATAACTTATTTTGTAATGTAAACAATATTACAATATACTGGTGAAAACTGAATAAAAAAACTTATATCTTACTATAAAAACTCTAACTATTACTATAAAATCATTCAAATTAGAAAAAAAAATAGAAAATCACAAAAGCGGAAGAGATATAAATACATCTTTTATCCAAAAACAATTAATTGTCGATTGAAGGATGTGCAAATCCATATATCAATTGTGAATATGAGTTTAACGTTAACAAATGAGATAAATATAAAAAGCTTTGGAAAAAGAAAGTTAGACAATACAATAGCGTAGGTACAACGTATCATGTAAAGTGGTTGCATATTAAACTTATATGCATTGTTCTAGTCTAACCTAAGATTAAGATCTTCTCAGTTGTAATCTTAGTTTTTTATTTTAATTATTTTTGAAATTATACATTTAATGTCCAAAAATATTGAGTATGCTGTCAAAGACAAGATAATCAATGCTTGCATAAAGATATTCTGTTTTACGTATAAAAGTTTACATATTGAATTGTGTCCTATAGTAAATGTCTTATAAAAACTTGTATAGATATAAAATTAAAACGCTAATGAAATTTGAAATGAAATATATTTTTATAACAACTTTCTCATAAAATGGGTGCACAAAATAAAAAAAACAAATAATTGTAAATCTATACTGATGTTTACATTGTCGAAGAAAAACAGCTAATATATGTCAAGACTGAAAAAATATTAACCTTACCTTCCGTGTGATTGGGAACGGTACGATAATACAAATAGTGTGATTAAAATTCTTATATTTTTCATTATATATTTATAATCATTATTTAATTTATTTTACGGCATTTTCTCATATAACAATTTACATGATTAATAAAAAATCTTAGACTTTTTTACTAACTTCTTGGATTTTCCGATAGATGTCGCACACTGCTTGAGGTCTTTGTATGAAGTCAATTTTTGTCGCCGAGCCTAATCGATTTCAAACTGATCCAAGAGAGCTCGGTCTTAGACTAATAAAAATAAGCCTTTTATAACTCAATATAGCAATGTACGAAACAACTTACCCATCTAGTCTTTTAATCCAGCCCAGAAGCTAAAACGATATCGCAATAAAGCAAGTCTCCGTACATAAAAATATAAAACACATCAACAACTCCAGGGCGAAAGCGAAGAAAGTTTCGAGCATCCAGACTGCAGGTCGTATAACGACGCATCAGAACTCGCGTCACACTCATCGCTGGGGAAAAGCCGGCACAGGAGGAGGAGGGGGAGCAGCAGAGAGTAGGCGGGAATAACAGATTTCCGCGACGCGCATTTTCCCTCGCGCCAGCTTAGTACCCTCGCGGGAGCCCGCGCCGAGAGCCGCGCGCTGCTCCCTCGAGAGCGATGGAATTGTCTTTCTCCTTTTGCGCGAGAGAGCGCAAGAAAGAAGGCGTCGCGCGATAAATCATTAGTCGTATGTATGAGCGTCGGCTGCTGGTGACGCGGGGAGGAATGCAAAAAGCGAGATGATTCGCGGGAATTTCGTGTAATTTGTATGCGGGATCCGTTCTTAAGATACAATGATAGGGGGCGAGAGATGTAAGTAATTGACACTCTCTTTTTACGTTCAATAATTTTTTGCATAAATACAATAAGAGAGTTATATATAAATTGGGAAAAAATACGAAAATTAGAAAGCAAGTAAGTATAAAAGAAAGCCAAAACATGATAAAAATATAATCTTTTTTATCAGACTGTCGCATTTATGGCATAAGAAGTATCCTACTACAAAATCTCAGATGATATATCAGGTGAGATGTCACGCTAAAATGCTATAAATAATTCTGCATAGTGAACAATACCATAATTGACTGCAAAAGACCAATTAAGACGCATGAAATCCCATTAATTATTCTATCAGATTTAATACTCGTATTTGCACCATTTTCCTGATAGACTACGGTTTTTATTGATCTGTTGTGACTGGGTAGTCATAGTTTGTTAAGAGTTTTTTTAAAAACTAACTTTTAGTGCAAGTAACAAGCTTTTTGAGTCCTCAGAAAAGTTTGTTTATCATATAACAAGTTATAAATAATAAAAAACCAAGTAAAATTTTTCAATCAAAATTTTTAACGAGCAATATTTAGTTTATTGTTTATTTGTTTGTAACGTTTCATATAATAGAGCATTTACCAGGAATATTTTAAATAAAAGCTTGCTTCTTGCATTTTAAATTGTTTTTTAAACAACTTTGTAGTAAATATTTTTACACAGTTATAAGGACTTAAGTCAAACCATATTTTTGAACTGTTTTGCTTAAGTGGACTTTATTTAGGACTTCAATGCCTATTCGACAAAACACCGAGGTATATATGTCACATTTTGATTCGAAAAATAATTTTGCAAAATTTTATAGAAATCTGTGACCAGAGGAGGGTCTTATCAAGGTATGTAAATATTTGGTCAACCACTGATTTATTAGAACTGATAAGTAAATAACATTTGACCATTTGTACTGGTCTACTTTTTACTAAATAATGCAAGAATGCGAATGTGTTAGAATATTAACATCATTTGGATGCCAAATAGCTTATGCATGCATACCCAAGAAGATAAATACATTTGGCGCGAAAAATTGTCGAGGGTCGAAAGTCCACGAGATCGTGATCGATCTACGTTACACGCGAAATTACTAGCTCCGCTTCTCTCTTTTCCTCCGGTATGACTCTGGGGAGCAAAGAGTACGTCGCGCCGGAATAAGAGCTTTCGTCCGATTTCAATTGGCTCCGGCGATCCCTTCGGCTCGTTCTGAGCGTACGTGCGCCGATCCCCTCGATTCGCTCTCTTATTCTTCTTCTTTTTCTTCTTCTTCGAGGCGAGGAGCGAGGGAGGAGGAAGGAGCTTGGGAGTGCTGATTGTCGAGCCACTTTGTGCGTCGCCGTTTATATTTGTACCTATATGCTTGCCGGGTTCATAAGGGCCAACGAGACCTTTTCTGTTTTATCGCTGAGCAGGCTGATATAGATGTTTGAATAAGGGATTCAATATTTGACGTTGAGACGCGGCTTGCTTAAATTCATTTCGAGTTGAAAAAATTAATAATAAGGTACTTTGAATACTGAAGATCATGTTCATAACGTACAAAGACATTAGTATCTAATGAAATAATTAGCTATGACTATGTAACAGTTCGTATCCTACAATACAAATTTATAAAAAAAATTAGCCACAAAGGGGCAGAGTTCATCACCACACGTATGCTGAACACGAATACTTCTACATCGCCTCTTTATAGCGGATATAATACACCGAAACCATCGCACGGGTTAACTGCGCATCCCTCCCTTTTTTTTCTCGCCCCTAAGCGAGATAATCCGCGGCGACGCGGTTATTTACGAGTCGTTTACCGAGCCAGCTATATCGCGAGTCGATATGGATGCTGGGGGGCGAGACTGCGCGCGAGAAAGAGAGCCGGAATAAAAGCAAGAGAGGGTATATAAGAGAGAAATAAAAAGGAAGCGCTAGCGGACGCGAAAGTCAATTTCTTAAGAGGCGGCACCGGGGGTTAATGGGATTCTCCTATCGTAAATTCGGGTATTAGCGCGAAAGTAGCACTCTTCCCTTCGCCCCGTCAAAGCCCGTATTATGTGTTCCCAAGGCGTGGCCCGTTGTTGGCGAATGTGAAGGAGATTGTCTGCCTCTGTGTGGGTATTCACGCACGGCCGCTTCGACAGATTTTTTTTTTCACCTCCGAGAAATTCAATAGATTCTTAATGACTTTGAGCATTACATTGGAATGCATCGCGTAGAATTTAGATGTATATTTTAAAATTCAAATGAACTTCTGTAAATAAGAACTGGAATTTCATTAAACCAAATTGCCACTCGCTCAAACAAAGTTTCATACACACTGTACTCCAATAGCGAGCATGCATCGGAAAAATAGATAGAGCGAGCAGATCTCGGAGCGTCCGAAAAGCTGCGCACAAAGCCAACTACAGAGCCGCACTCTCGGCGGCATCCCCGTTCTTTCAATCACAGCTCGGCGTCTCTTTTCTTGCTCGGCGGCTTTATCGCTCCTTTGTGCGTCCCTGCGGGTCCGGCGCGAGCGCGATACGACTACGCTCGGATTGCGCCGCTAGCGCGATTTATTATCTACTTTTTTCTCGCTCGTAAGGGAGAAGCGAGCGCGGAGAGACAGAGGGATGGACTCTGGAAAAATAAAGCGAGCGCCAAGCGGAAACAAGGCGAAAAAGTCCGGGACGTATAAAAGAGTTTGCGATCGGTATATGAGGCTGTTCTCTCTCTCTCCAGCTCTCTTTCTCTTTGGACTGGAAGAGCTATATTTTCTAGTAGAGAGCCGATATCGTGAAAGTGCAGCTGCTTTTTTGCTCTTCTTCATTTCCGATGCGCAAGAGCGATAAGGCTCCGTTGCCCCTCTCGATCTGTCTGTGTATGTGTATTCGTTTGATGACGGATGAGTTATCGCGATAGGGAAACGCTCCATTTGCACTTGCGCTCGGCTCTGCGTTTGTATCTCAGATCTTTTTCGCAATGCACGAACGTTATTTATGTGGCTAGGCACGCTCGGATGATCTAAATGAGATCATTAGCGTTTATCGGCCAGTGTAATAGCTTTCTTACGAACAGAATAAATTTTTTCGTTTTCATTTAGACGATCAGAAAATTACTCAAAACCTTCGTAATATGAAGAAACCATATAAGCTTATGAATATTCATAATCATCTAGTGTGCAACGAAAAGCGAGCTTGCGCAAGCTTCGCCTATCGGAGAGAGAATCGGTAATGCGAATCCTCCTCTCTATGCTAGCATACACGTAGGGCGCACGCCGCGATGGCTTTTCCACTCGGAGGACGAACGCGTGCATTACATCCCGCGGGCTTCGCGCATTTACGTATGTATATATGTGCACGCGGTAGCGGCAACACGAGAGTTACATACCCGACGGCGGTGCAGCGCGGCGCATGAAAATCGGACTTCGAAATAACATGTAAATCCAGCAGCAGCAGCTGACGCCGACGATGCAAGACTTGTCGTTACGCAGTGCCGCGCATGGACTGATGCGTTATAAATATGAAAGCCTGGATAGATCCCAGACCTTTTTGTCGATTTTGGAATTTAAAGCTTTTTGTCTGCTCATTTGGAATATGGGTTTGTATTAATTTGACGCACATGTTTTCAATTTTAGGAGCCTTTTTTCTTGAGCTTTTCTATAGCTTCTATAATATTAAGTAAGCAAAACGTTTCGGATAAGCTTTTATTGTTAATAAAGTACGCTACATATACTTACATCTTTTGTATTAAAGTATACAACAAAAAGATTGTTAGATTGCACGAATAAACTTTATTTCCTTATCCTCCTCAAAACATTCCATATATAAATCGACTTATCCATCCTGTTTTCCTCTATCTGTTTTTACGAGCTCACCCGGTCGCGCGTTCTCGAGAATGAAGCTAGCAAACGCGGGCAACGTAAACGTGTAGGTCGCACGTGGCGCATATGAATATTTCAATTTCCCAGCGAGCCTGGAAAGCCCGCAGCTGCGCGCGCTCGCATCAGAAACGCCCCTTGAAGATCGATGCTCTATAAGATTTTTTGGGGCTCGTTCGTGCTCATATCAAGTAATTTGAAATTCAAGTTCTCTATCGAAAAGCTATTTTTTCTTATAGGATTTGGAAGCGATTTCTAAAATAATGTTTTCATAACAAACTAAGAAAGAAATCATGATCAATCTCGTTCAAGTATCGCTCAATTAATATAACTTATCCTTTAGGCGATCAGCGCAGGCAAATTAGTGACTATAAAACTGATAGCTTTCGGCAAATTTATTTTCTTTCGTTCCAAATATAATTCACATAGTTTAGTTTAGTAAGTCGTATTATAAATTTTTCTATTCTTGTAATAAAATTTTCTATAAAGTAAAGTAGGAAAGTAAGAGTTTAAACTTTTTCCACCGTAAATGAAAAGAACTCTTGTTCGGACATGTTCTTGAAAGATCTTTTTATTTGACCTTGGGGATCCTTTACAAGGATAAGTAAAAATCTCGGATATCGCAGGATAGCATAAAAACTTGAAACGGTAAGAAAAAAGTAACCTATTAGAGGTTGAAGAATTTTTGTTAATTATTCGGTGCTGACCTTGAATTTGATTTTGATTATGCCCTTCAAGGGGTTTTCAAGGTCATATTTATTTTCTAAAATAGAAACAAACGCATTTGATGGTAGAATTAAAAATCAAAATCGGGTTAAAACATTAACAAGTTATAACTGATTTAACTCAATAGCTCAGATGCTTGCGAATTAGAAAGCGAAATGTTCTGGGTTCATATCTTTCCTGTTGCCAAAAATATAATAAATAATACAATAATGACAAATCTTTAGCAAATGTCATAAATTTATTTATGCAACCTGCAGAAAGACGGAAATCCTACAGGAAAGGAAAATTCCTACCGATATTTCTGTAGATTGAACTGCGAGTGGTCTGTAGATGACTTTAGGTGGTCTTCAAACTTTTTTCGAATGAGATTATTTTTGGAAATACTCAAAATAAATAACGTAAGAATAATGACATACAAATTATTCTTGTAAAATGTGTTTTTCAGACGAGTTCCTAATACATATAGTTTTTATATATTTTTCTATTTAATTGAAAATTATTTTTGTATTAAAAAGTTCTGGTCGAACAATTGTTTTTATGGTACCTGTATCCACGAATTCGTATCATTTATAAATTCGCGTAAATTTTATAATATATTTTGCAGAAATCTCTATGAGCAAGATTTATTTACTTTCCTATGGATATAGAAACAATTTTTTAATAATTTTAACTGCAGTTTGGTTAGATTTATTTAAATTAAATATATCTGAATCTTTATTTAATAATTCAAGTATGTAATTGAGCGGCCCAATTGCATTTATTGTTTTGGTGTCTTTTTTCTGCATACTGTCTTTTGCAGTATCTATGTTAAACGTATTATTAGACATCATTGTGCAAGCTCAAGGTTCAAGCTCTTTAAGTGAATATCTCGATTGTTTGATTGCATGAGAAATACTATGCTTGAATTGGCATCTATAAATTTTGTTGGTTTTTTTTTTTATAAAAGCTTTAGAGTATTTCTTACAACAATTGAGCATAATTTTTAATAAATATCTTTCATCTTGATTGATAATACGAAATTTTAATTTTTTTCTTCGCAGCAACATATAAGTGTAAGGTAAATTCGAGGTAAGCTCCCATAACAAAACTAATCGAGCGCGTGTAAATAATTCATGCGATTAATCTGGCGTCTACTCGTCTCCCTCTAGAGCCGAGCGACACAACGGCCGCGTACGCATTGCAAATTACCGAACCTCGCGCCATCCTAAACGCTCCACTCTGCGCTCGCGCTGCAGCCTCGACGAGCGCATCATCGTCGAGGGCCACTTGGCTCGCTCTACGTATATACACACACCTACGCGGAAGCAGCAGCAGCGGCAGCCCAGGCTAATAAGTGCTCTCCCTTTAAGCAATCAGCTTAATTGTCGCCGCCACCTTCGCTCTCCTCTCGCGCATGTTAATGAAAGCGGGCTACGGCGAGAAGATCGCGCGCTCACCCGGACGCAGAGAGGGAGAGGGAGAACCGCGCGCGTTCTGCTTCCAGAAAGCGCGCGAGTTCGTGACGCGAATGTTAAAATAATAATTCATCAGGGAGTTAACGTTCAGGCTGCCTGCGATCTCCCTCCTCTCTCTCTCTTTCTCTCACTCCCCGAGTTGAGATATATATACACCAGGGTTCTAGCAGAATGGCGAGAGGGGCACGACTGCGCTATCTTATAATTACTGGCTTTGCATAAACCCACTCTGTAATAACAGCGGCCCGCTTAATGCACAAGCCGCGACTTTAATTCGTTGCCCGCTTGGCTGAGCCGGGGGAGACGGTGTCTGCATACGTGTGAGTTCGCTCGTTTCGCCGAATCGAGATGATTTTCTGTATGGGAGTCAGTCTAGGAGGGACGCGTCGAGATTGCACGATGAGCCAGCGATTCTTAAAGCTTTCTTCCAGCTTGATTGGCGCGGCTTTGAAAATTAGAGGTGCCGTGAAATGCTTCAACTTATTTGTTATTTGCTAAATTTTAGCCACGATTCTACTCTTAATATTCTATTTTTTCGAGATCAAAATATTGTTATATACATTGTCACTAAATAAGAATGTCTTAAAATTATTTTAGCTATATAATTTCAATCTACTTATCTGTAAAGCTGTTCAAGTGAATGATGGGATTTGATATAGAATCTCAATAAAAATAATCGGAGTCATCAAAATACCTGATTTTTTAGGATTCATCATTATAGTTCAACCATTGACATTTTTATCTACTAACGTTCGTGTCATCATTATTTGAAAAATAGCAACTCGCTTCAGGTACCGTTACGTGGTTACAGCCAACATTCCGAAATCGCAATAACCAAACGTTCTAACGCGGCGCGCACATTCCAACAGCAGTAGTGGAGTCAAAATACCCATAACCACCCACGCATGAAAGCATTCGAATTGCGAAGATTAACTCGGTTCACGCTCTCTACTAAGCTACCTTGCGAAATTGCAATCTTTCGAAAAGAAGCGTTTATACACAAAAAGTCATAAGTACCAACTGCAAGTAAAAAATGTTCATCTTGGTCAGCGCTGGTGAACATAAGCCGCGGTGCGCTTGTATCTGCGGGAAGTCGGAAGTGGCTGTTGACGATTGGTCGGACGCGCGTGCGCGCGCACTCGATATTAGCGCGCGTGTGTACCGCATATCGAGCACGCGTGAAGGACCGCAGAGCACGCGCGAGCTATGAAGAGGCCGTACAATGTGTTGAAACTCGATAAGGGGACGAGCGAGCGTGAGATGAGCCGCCTATGGTATTTTGTAATAACTCTGCAGTTGGAAACTTTGACAACTGTTAGTCTAGCTAGATTCTAGATTTTAAGTTAGACTGAAAACTGGTTAGTTACTCCTTGATAAACAGGTAGTTCAATCGTCAATTATCGTATTTTTGATTGTATTTTTTATCGTGATAGAAGCTATGAGAATCTTGTCAAAGATAGAATATAGCGACCGACGTAAAATTTAAACATCTTACGGTAACCGCTTAGAGTTGTCCATCATGCAAAACTTCACATTCGTAATAAACTACAATAAAAAATGAAGTGCAAAGGAAATAAAAAATGGAACCAAAAGAGAGCTGCCTCGGCCCTTTGGCATAGATATTGGCGTACACGCGCAGGCCCCATTGTCGCGCTGTATGCATTCTATAGGGCCCTCTAGCTCTTCATGAAAGAGCTCTTCGCATTATGTGCATTCTGTTCCCTTCCCACTCTACTCGACGATTCGTTAACTCGAAAAAAAATTCATTTGCCGTATCTACTTGGCGACCGATCTCTCGACTATTTGATTGCGATGGCGCGGCGTTAACTCGAAAAAAAATTCATTTGCCGTATCTACTTGGCGACCGATCTCTCGACTATTTGATTGCGATGGCGCGGCGTTCTCAATATCGATGAGTTCGAGCCTAGTGTTGTCGCGGGTTTTGTTCCTGCCAGTACTTATTTTATTTTATGGATTTTATTAAGGGATATGTGCACATAGATGTCGTGAGACCAGTAGGCAAAATTTACAATCTGAGTTGTATTGTGTTGATTTTTATTGTGGATTTATTATTTGTCTGATTGTTATTTGTTTTTGTTTTAGAATGCATTATTCTGAAGATTAATATTTTGTTTTTTTAAGGTGATTATTTTAAGAATTGTTCTTGCTTCCGATTCTAAGAAATTCATCGACAGTCAACGTTTTATTTGGGAGATTATAATGGTAGCTTACGAACTGATGAGAAGGAATAAGGGTCAGGTTTGATAAATGTAAGGATAACTAAGTAGTTGCGGTTTTGATGCTAGTTCGTCATTTATTTTATTTTTCATTCTATTCGATCAAACAAAAGATTTAGAGAATATACAGTGAATGTACGAACTTTAATAATTTGTTTTGTTGGATTAGTCTTGACAAACACTTAATTAAAATCATCTTTAGACCAAAAACTTAACTGTAATATCCTTCGTTTTGTATACTGACCCTTGATTAAAAAAAATTAAAATTAAGGTAAAAGTAACTGTTCTGTGATTACCGATATGTCGCTACCCAAGTGTATATACGCATATTGATCGAAATAGTAGAAACGGAAATTAAATCAACGGAGAATAAAAAATGGGTTTCAACACTGACTAATCAGTACTTATAAGATCTTTCTAAATTTCCATTTAAAACTAAGGCATTGTTATATTATACTTAAGTGTACGTATATACATACAAAAATGCAGGACAACCAAACGAACAAAACATCTCCATCAGTCACATTAAAAGCAATGATCGTCGAGCCGAACAAAGCACTCCACAAATGAAAAATTCAATGCAAAACGATCTCCAAAACGTAAGCCGCGCGCAGGGGAAAAAGAGGCAAAAAACTGCTCCAAGCTGCACTCGCGAAATTTGATTCGCGAGAAAATTCGGAACGATAGCTGCGGGATTTCAAGTGACGCCGCGCTGCCACCCTCGCGACTTCTTTTTTTCCCGCGAGCGCGCGCGCGCCCGTTTTATTTTCGCGCTCGAAAATCCGCCGCGGGTTGGCTGCACACTCGAGTGTGTAGCTGAACGGTGCAGAGGAACGCGCTTGATGTGAGAGCGCACAAGAGCACGTCGCACTATGCACGACTCTCTCTCTCTCTCTCTCTCTCTTCTCGAGAGTCTCGAGGGGACGCGAGCTTTAATTATTTTTGCGCGGACGCTAACGAGATTCGCGCCAGCCTGCGGAAAAATAATGCGCGCGCGAACGCTCGGCGAGTGGATGGAAAAAAAAAGAAGGGAGGGAGACGAGTGGGAGGGAAAATCGGTACGCGATCGACTGTGTATTTAGGTAGACGGGGGATTGACGGCTCTCGCATCGTCTAAAATGCAGCTGGGTTCGAAATTTTTTTTCGCCAGGGGAAGGTCCTGTCGATATTCGGCTGCCGAATAGACGAGCCTGATGGACGTGCCTTGTTTATTCTTTCCCGATGCTTTTCAGATTTTGATTTTCTTGTAAATGCTCGACTTTGGAACGACGAATTTTGAGGTTTCAAAGTAATTAAAAGCTTTTTTTATGTTACGAAATAACCAGCTGTCAAGTCGTTCTACATTATTTTTGTAAATATTTCAATATGGTACATAAGAAAAAATAACTTTTTTAAATAATTAATTTCAACACGCGCTATTCCTTGGAATTCCATTCCACTCAAAAGCACCTATAAGCGCGCATCGGTCTATTAAAAAAGTCAAAATTGATTTTCCACTTTAAAGAGAAGCGGCAGTAAGTTTTTGATTTTAGCACTTGTGCGGCTGTGTTTGTGGCCTTCTTGAGTATAGGTGAATTAAATATAGTACCTCGTAAAATCGCGTGTAGCGTTGATGAGCGAATCCTTTTCGCTCGTACAAAAGCAATGCGTTTTACCTTTCTCTTTTTCTTTAGTGCTCATCGTGTACTTCAGTACCTAGCTTTGGGTTATACGGCCAATTGTCGGGAAATTTGCTGAGTAGCTACCGCAATATCGGCATTTTTTCTGCACTTTTTCCGCGCTGCTGGTCGTAAAAATATACTTTTTTATGAGACGTAAAGAAACTAATGATCAAAAACCTTTTCTTGAACTAAATTAAGCTTTTAAAATGGCTTAAAGTACAATAAGCTTAAGATGAACCACTAATTTAGATGGCGATATCGTCTTCAGTTTCTCTCGTGCAGATTCAGGTACCTGTTGAGACCTTTTCGGTTTCTAAAAAGGCAGCACTTAATATCGTTATTGCTAAATAGTCGGAAAGATCAAAGGTTTCTTCGTTCTCGGAACAGAGGCGATTGTGTATCGGGAGGGTAAAAAATGGCGACCTAGAATGGGTTTCGTGAATCTAGCCTTTTTTTCAGTTAGCCAGCGGCCCCGTCATTTTTTTCACGCTTTGTGAATGAGGGAATGATTGTTTTATTCCAGGAAAGGCAAAATTCCGACAAGGTGCGAATTGCGGCATAAGATTTTATGTCAGATGAATATTTATGAGGTGTAATCAAGTGACTTTATTATTCGTTTGGAAACGACTTAAATGGAGAAAAGTCTATTGATCGCCACACTTTTATTGACACGTTTATTTCCCGAGATTAATGGTAAAAAGAAAAATTAATAATGTGAGGCCATATTAATTTTTATTTTTATTAACGGTAAAAAACGTAAAGATATGAAAATATTCAAAACATCGGCAACGTTAATAAAAGGATATAGTTCAGGGCGATCAATAGAGTTCTGTTCCTTTCAATCAATGTTTACGAGAGTTTTTATAGTAGAGTGAGATTTATACAAATTTATTTAAAAATACAAAAAATGATTTTCAAAAATCCCATTCTCCATAATATAATTTTTGATATTCACAGCTCTAACTTCGTGTGCTTATTAAAGTTAATTACGCAGGGGAAAATAGTTCGAGGAGCGAAGATTATTATCTCTATTAAGTTTAGTAATCTTAGTAAGAGACATAGATAGACGAAGGTCTGGTGCGCGCGGGCTGTACATTTGCGCGCAAGAGAGACGGAGAGAGGAAGGAGACAGAGAGGAACGAGGAGAAACGCGCAGCGACAGTCTATACGCTACAGTGGACCGACAAAGTGGAATCTCAAGCGCGATCCATCATACGCGCTCCATTAGTGCTCCTAATTAATTTCACGCTGCGCGATCCGCCCCTAACGTCTGTTCGCAACCTTCTCATTCTCCGGTCCAGCCGATTTTCTCTCCTTGCTACCTTTCGTTTTTTGTTGATTAAAAATTCATTTTCGATGTGTAAACGCATTTTGTAGGTGCGTGTCGTCGTCATCATCGTCAGTTGCTTGATTAAAGAAAGAGAGTAAAGTGACGAATTCTACAAAATAACTAGTTTGAATGTATTTGAAGTAGCTAATACTAAATTCGTAATTATTAATATTTTAATAAATATAGTAACCGTTTTAGATAAACCATAAAAGCCAAAAAAACGTCATTATACACTACTCTTTGTTAAACATAAAATTTCAACTAATTTCAGTTTTGAATATCCACGCAAGAAGCGCAGCTCCGCATGTGTTCGCGCATGAATAGCAAGAGACAGGCGAGGCTTGCATCTGACGAGGTTGTTGATACAATCGGAGGGGGGCGGGGATGGCTAACACGAGGTAAGCCCAAGGATATTTGCGGAAGGAGCGACGAACGAGAGAAGAGCGGCAGAGCGCGCGCAGTGTGCGCCGGACGGACGGGCCTATTACCAGCGTGTGCAACCCTCGACATTCGCGGCGGCGACGCCGGCATTACCCGTCGCTTCTGCAGCAGCAGCAGCCGGCTCTCTGCCTCTCTCGCTCGCTCTACGGTGCTAACTGTGTGTATGTTCGACACGCGATCCGGCGTGTAACCTCACACCACTCGCCGCCCCCGCGTTCTACCAAATACCTCTGCCGACTCGCTTCCTATAATTCTCTCTCATACTCCCTCGTTCTCTCTCTTCCTCTCCCTCTCTTGCTTTTATAGTTTTTTCTTCATATGTTTTTAAACTTAATTAAGATTATGTTTCGCTTAACTATTACTCTTTCGAAGTTCAAGAGAGGTGATTAGATACAGACTTTGATACGGCTTTGAGAGGAGTTTCTTAGAACAAAAAATGAAACCTGCTATCCATTATCTTTCTTGATATGACTTTTTCTGAAAATAAAAGTTATTTTACTTTGAACATGAATGATTTTGAAAATGAGTTTTGAGTGGATTTTTTTTTCTGAATTACTATGCCATTATTATTTTGTGGTATATGGTACAATAGCAAGATTAATTATAAAAAAACCTTTAAAAAACTTCGACATGCTCGAAGTGAAATAGTCAAGCTGCCTATACAAGTTTCATCTTTCAATAACCATCCTCGAGCTCTCTGACCGATTCGTTTCTCTCGACGTCCTACCAGCGGACGACTCGTTCCACGGCAATGGCGAACGTGTACAACTGGTGAGCATGCAACGTGGACGATCCTTCAGCTTTGTGTACCTAATACGCGTGTACATGCGCCAGCTCTCTTGGCTCGACTTTAGCCCCTTCCCATGTCCTGGCTAACAGGCTGTGCGCAAAATGCGAGCCGAGCACCTGTTTCCTCCGAAATTGACACTTCACCCAGACCCCATGCCGACGTGTATGGTCTACGTATATTTCACGTTTTGATTTGTCCGCTTTGCGGGGAGAGAAAAAGGGAGAGGGATTTTATTTTGGTTTTGAACTTATTTTTGGCCTTGGGAAATAACCGCCTGAGCTCTAAATAGGATACAAAGTAGTATCACGAATAATTATAAATAATTATAAATGTAAGTAATAATATAATATTATAAGTTATAAGTAATAGTACAAGTAATTATATGATATAAAAGGATAAATATAAAAGGGATTGAGAGAGAAACAACTAAATTCTCTATCTCTTGCAAAAATTCTTGTTATATTTGAAACTTGCCATTGTACAATTCAATTGACAATACTTTATAATAGCATGGTTGTGCATACCATAGACAATGCAGCAATATCAATATTGTTTTAAATAGATTAATCCTTTCCACATAAGATAAATTTTAAGAACCAGTCCAATATTAACCGGTTTAAAAAAACGACGTAAGAAAGAGCTTTTTTGTTTTCCTATGTAAAGTGAAAGCTCTATCAAGAATAGAATATGACAAGTAGAATGTTAATAATTTTTTCTGTTGTTAATTAATGCAAATTTGAAAATGAATAAAATATTGATATGCCTTTTTACTCTAAAACATGTGGCTATGCATTTTTTCAGAAAATAGAGAATGTTTTTATTAAAAAATAGATTCTAATATTTAAAACTATAAAGTTAAAATATTAATTTTAGTTGTGGAAAACTTTCTCGAATTATAGCTGCATTAATTTTTGTATTTCTTAAAATAATTTTTAAAACAATGCAATTATTTCGTGGTTTAATGATAGTTACGGCAAATTTGATGAAACGATTAGAAATTTTCCCGCAACCAGTTAAATCAAGTAATTCAATATTTTTTGAGGTATCTAATAATTTAATAAGACCATCATCTTCTATATTACAGCAACCTCGACAGCTCATTGTTTTCAAATTAGGTATTTTCATTAAAGCTTGATCAGTTATTCTATTTAAACCATTAATAAACAAATGCTCAAGTTGCGGTAATGTTGCGAGAGCCAAAAGACCTAAATTTGTCACGTCTCTATTACCTGAAAAATAAATTAAAGTCATTAATTTATAAATTGATTGAATTTATTCGATAATTAATTTGCTTTTTATTAAGGAAATGTAAAAGGGTCGAGTAGACATCTCTGTGGAATATTTTATGAGAATTCAAAAATTATATGTCATAAAAATTAATAAGATCATCTGAGAAAAATTTGTTGTTACACAAAAAGTTGACAGATTCTGTTTCTTAGAAAAGTCCATTTAACTTTGTTAAAAAAAATTATATGTAGAAAAATGTTAGTACACAGTTGATAATAGGATCACGTTTGAACACAAGTTTTGTATTTAAATGTGATCGATAAAAATTAAAAATCCAAATATTGTGTACTAGTACGTTTTACACAGTAAATGTGTTTTTAAAATAATTTAACACAAATTTTGTATAGTTTAGTTTATTGTGCAATCAAATGAGTGTATATTAACGAGTGTAAAACGAGTATATATTAGAAGCAAATTTTGTGTTCTAATTACACAGAAAATTTGTAGTATAATTTGTGTATAAGCATCAATTTACACAAAACACACTATTTTCTATTGTGTATCAAAATCCGAACTTATCGACATTACCGATATTCAAACATGAATAATTTTTAAACAAAGTTAATACAACTTTCTTAAAAAACGGACTTGTCAGCTTCCTGTAAAAGATAAAATCTTAAGAAAGAATGTTTACCAATTGTTCTAATTCATGTTTTCGACTTAATTTTTGGGATCCCATTTAATATCTTGCACAGTTTTCTACCTCACCCTTTCACTTGAAAAGTAAGCAGTAATATGTTGTATATTGATATTTACCATTAAGGCTTATGCTTGATAAAGTGTGGCATGTAGTGGCTAATTTAATTAAAAACTTGTCATGTACAGACCAGGGATTGCGTGAGATATCTAATGTCTTAAGATTAATTACGCCTAAGCAATCAAGAAAAAATGAAAAATCCCAGATAGGTCGTAAAGAGTTATTCACAGACAATGTATGCAAGTTTTTAAACGTTTGAAATGGCTGAAAATAAAAAACGTAATTCATTAATTTTTTTAAGTTAATGCCTCAGTATGAATGAACATTAATACATACGCGGCACATGTCCTCCTCATAAAGGAGGAACATACACTTTTCTAAATAAATCTCCTCAATAAAATCAGCCGATAATTTTCTTAAGCAGTGGCCATTTACAAAAGCATTGCAGCGTAGCTCTAGCAGTCGTAAATTTTTATATTCTGAAAATATTATCCCTTCTAAAGTGTCGTCATCACAATCGCTCGAGCTCAAGCCCATGCGGAATTCGGTTATTTTTTTGCAATTCTGCGCTAGTAATATTAACTGGGTTTTACTCATTTTCATAAAACCCCTGAAATCTACGGACTGCAGATTCGGACACATACTAACGAAAATATTTACGTTAGAAATAGCTAAATTGTTTGTCTTGATCATATTTAAATGGGTGATGTAATTTCCACAAAGGGAAAGGATATTTGCGAGAGAATTACTAGTGACAGATTGTAATCGGCAACGACCCCAGGTTTTTTCTGAAAAGTCTAATTTCTTAAAATTATGCCAAGATGCTCGACTAGCTATACACCAACTTCTGCAAACTGTAAATGTAGTTTGAAAAAAATTTTCTCTTGCTAATGTTATAGAATTTATAATATTAATAAATTACCTCTTTCGATTCTCACTCTATCTGAAATCGGGAGAAACTTAAAGATGTGAATCAAACAATCAATATTCAATATATTAATTGTTAAACTATTTTCAATTGATATAGATTTTACTGTGATTCTTTGCTTTTTACTTTCGTTCATGGTGATTTTTAAATACTGCTTATTAACCTCTTTATTTTCAGTATTTTCAATTATTAGAACTTTGTATTAATATCTGGATTTATACTATTATCATGACAATTTTTTTGTTTTTCCAAAGATCTGTCAAATAAGAAAAAACTAAGTTAATTTTAATGAAAAGAATAGAGTTTAGTAAGAAAATTTGGTTTTTCATACCCTCATGCATTCTGAACTTCTTTTTGAGTATCAAAGAGAGTCAACTTTGCAAAAACGATTTTGATGAGATTTTGATAGGTGATTTCGAATACCTACATATGAAATCCAACATTAATTTGTTCTAGTAGTAACCATTTGTAAATTTTTATGTATTGTTTATTATCATTTTTAAAATAGTTTAAGAATTTGGAAAAATTTAATATTTTTGAAATTAATTTTATATCATACACAGAATTATCGTAAAAATTGAATGTATCTTGTTATCAATAAAGAACAATTACAATAATTATTAGAACAATTGTGGTATTTTGTTTTACTACTAGAAATAAGAAAATACGTACTACAGCCTCGTCAATATCGTTTTTTTGTAAGTGTGATTCTTTTTGAAAGCTGCATTTTTTCTGACATTTGATTTCTCTTTTTTATCGAATAATCATACACTTTAAACTACTTTTCTCTTCGATCCAACTTTGCCCACTTCACTATTTTCACTATCTCGATCTTGGCACTCTTGACACTTTTTAAACACTAGTTATCACTTTTTCTTACTCTCACTTACATCTAAAATAAACCCAAAAAATATTCTCTTCCGTCCGAAAATTTTCTCTTGTTCTCTATCAGTTCTCCGATTCGCTTTCGGTATTCTTCTTTCACACCTCTCAACGTGAACTACTTCTCTATTAGCTAGATGCAGATCTACCTTTTGGCTTTACAGTGTTAAAATAACAGTTTTGTCGGATTACTCTTTCTCCTTTGCTTGCCCAAAGAAGAGTGAAACGTGGCCCAAGCTCGTCGTCGATAAGACGAACAAAATTCGAGGCACACTGATCTAATGGTTAAAATTCTCCGAATTTTTGGGTTCGTAGCTGCGCGACTGTACCCTTATCTGCTCTACTCACTTTTTCACTTCTTTTCCTACGCTCTATACTATTTCTTTTTCTATTTCGATTTGACACTACTACTCTAACTTTTGTGATGTATCAGTGGGTACTTGTGAGATTTTACAAAAGATTGTTTATATTTTAGTGTACAACACATTATTTTTAAGGTATTAAAACTTGAAATAAAATAGCAAGTTTAACGTTTTGTTTGAATATAAGCTTTTCCAGATGTTCTAGGATATTGGGGCACATCGAGCCGATAAGCCCACTTCACTGCATCTGTAAGCAATTAAGATATTGGCCCTGGAGCCGCGAGGATGTCTTAAGAAATGTTTCTTAAACCAGTATTTTCTTTAAGTTTAGGAATAAATTTTTTAATCTTTTAAAGTAAATAGTACTAAAAATAATTATATATTTATTTGTTTTGCAAGTACCATATACAATCCTAATAATTTGATAATTTAATATTTAAGTACAAACGTTATATTTTAATGCTTAATAAATAAATAATTAATTTACATATTGTACAATTTAATTTGTCGCGTGGTTAATTGATCAAACAATTGTTATGATTTAATGTACCAAATAAAATTAGATGACCTATTATAAATTATAAATACTAATAATTTGATTTTATAAATAACAATATCTTAACGTATATTTAACGTAATCAAGTCATTAATAAGTAATACAGTATTTGTTAACATAACATTTATATTATAAATAATTATGTCTTTTTTATATAAAATAATCTTAATTATAATCATTTTTTCAAATTTTCCTTCCAAAATTCTCATATACTTTTTTCATAAATTTATAAAAGTAACCCACAATTTTATATAGTTAAGATCCTTCTTTTGTGATAAGTATAGAGGGACAAATGATAATTAATAACTAATATCTTATTTAATTTTTTAAGTACATACTTAAAATAACACAAGCTTCGTAAATTTATATCGGCTTATTCTAATATTAGTATTATCTATCTGTGACTGACTCTACTTAGTCCACTTTTGTCTGTCTCCTTTTACTTCTCCTCTTTGGAGGTTATATTTTTACTGACAGAAATCTCAAATAGGCTGGTAAATATGAAGCTGTATCAAAACATATTTTCCTATATCTTTTAAATAGAGATTGATTTTAGTGATGATACCGAATTAAAAATATTTTGAAATACCTAGAAATGTACTTGGATATAACCACTGGACACAGGTTCGTTGATTTTGTATTGCGGCCACTTAAAGTGTTGGAAACTTTTAATAAATATCATTATAAATTTGGAAGTATATACGTATTTAGGAATTATTTTACAAGAACGCAAAAACAAATATTGAAAGGAATCTCATACACAAAGTACAGCAATAATATTTAAGTATGGCAGTTAGATCTTGCTTTGACGTATGCTGCGGCCCACAGGCAAACTTTTCAAAAGTTGTGGTTCTGGTAAGTAACCTTCATGCTATGATTCTTGCAGAAAAAAAAGAATAATTATGTAAAAACTAATTTTGTAGATTTTCACTTGTCTGGTATTTGTAATAAAATTTGTTCAACCGTCAACCCATGATAGTTATTGTCCCTACATGACGGGTTATTATGTGCATATCGCCATCATTATGTTCATACTTGTGGTCACGCATATTTTCACAGTTCCTCCAAAGATTCTAGTATGAACTATTTCTCCATATTTTTCATTATTTATTAATAGTATTTAAAAGTACTGTTGAAACAATTATGAATATTTTTGTTTAAACTTGTTTCCTTGATCTTAAAAAAATTTATGAATTCATAAAGTACATTTTGCCATTCATTTTCA
The DNA here is from genome assembly GCA_900480035.1 of Eupelmus urozonus. Classification (NCBI taxonomy): domain Eukaryota; kingdom Metazoa; phylum Arthropoda; class Insecta; order Hymenoptera; family Eupelmidae; genus Eupelmus; species Eupelmus urozonus. The sequence continues at coordinate 29,868 of UELX01000956.1, forward strand.
GGAATTGGGCTTATTAATATTTTGTGAAATTATCCTTGCAGTAAATGTGTTTCTGCACTTTCACTATTTTTTTAAGTATGGCTTGTATCACTTCATAAAAAAGAAAGTAGACAAAGGTAAAAAAACTGATAAAGTTTACAATATTGATTATGAAAGGTGTGAATTACGCTTTAATTGTTAATTATTAACTAATAATTTTAATGTTTGTAACTGAATTTAGATAAAACTTATATCAATTTCTGCGTGTATTGTGTTGTTAATGCAGGTATGCAATATTTAATATTTATATTGAGTTATTGATGCCGCTTTGCAATAACATATATTAGTGTAACTTATTTCCAGTATCAATGTTACTTGTTTTATCAAACATCATTCGGCTAATTAGAGCACCAACTGAAGATTCTGAACAAGCGGCGTAATGCTAAATTTCTTGATTGCAATATTCTCAGTATGTGTTTGACATTGGTTTACACAATTTAAAAAAAATATTAGGAAAAATACTACTAATATCATACTTGGCATAAATATTAGAATATATTATAATTTATTCTAGATTTTAATATACTTATAACCATTTTATAGTATTATGAAATTTTAATTTTAATCAGCATAACACTTTGTATTTTATAGTGTTTAATAACTTCTGCATTGAAATTATTAATAAAGAATACTTTTTATTCAAAACCACTAGTATTACCAATCTAAATGAGATGAAATTGAATATTGTACTCCTCTGAAAAATGAAGATTTCGAATAATGGATAGTTACGGATGTTCCTCCTTAAAGGTAACTATTAAAATTATCAAATTAATTAAAAATATAGAAACTGTAAGAAAACTGCAGTATTTATTAAGATTTATTTAGTATTGCACTTCTCTAGAGTTAATTAAAACTATTTGATTCTGAATAAATTGGTATTTTAGAAATCACCTAACTTGTACCATAGCATTTTTTTATTTAGTTTTTTCACTTGATTGAAACAGTATTTTTTTATGGCATTCCGCATTTATGATACTTTTGAAAAAATAAATACCTAAAAAACGAAGACCTAGTTAATCAAGTCAGAAAATGACTAGAAGCAGTTAAATGAAATTAATAATTGTAATAGGTAGGTTAGACAACTTATTGTAGAGTTTGTACAATTTTTTCCACTAATTACTTCACATATATGATATATTTGTAGTTTTTATTTTTCAATATTCAGTTTTAGATTTTACATTAAAATTAATTATTTCAGTGAAAAATACAATTTTTAATACTTTTTCTTAGTTATAAAATAATCACAATTACAATTTTTATATTTAATTATTAGAAAACTAAAATATCAATAATTATTTTTAATATTTTATCAATTATTTGTACATTTCGGAAACATTGGTGCGGTAATTAGAAGTATAAAGATATCGATAAGGTAACGATGTCTTCAAAAACTCGATAACTAGTATCAACATTTCAAAAAATAAAAACCTCGAAATAGTAATAATAGGAGCCTCGCAACATTATAAAGAGATTTCATTATAACATAACCTTAGAATATTCGTGGTCCTAACATAGGGCTATTAAATCGATCTACTTAAAGATAGTGTTCTCAGTTAATAAACATATTAGAGTAATACATACCACCAATGTACATAGTAATATTAAATTATAAGAACCATACAGTAACAATATCCGAGCGAAAAAATTGAACTATTAGAAATTTTAACCATAGAAATTAAGACTTTAAATATTTTGTTAATATTTTATCAATTTTTTAAAATTATTAAGAATATTTTCGCTTCTGAAATTGAAATCATTATTATTTTATCAATATTGTTGTAAAATATTTACTGTATCAACTTTTATGTTTTTGTATTGCGTTCTTTTTATTACATTGATATAAGCAAATCATCATTATTTCCACTTATTAATTGGTAATGGTTATCAATTAGTAACACGAATTCAGAATTACTACAGTCAAAGGCCGTACATTCAAAGTTTTCTGAATACTTAAGTCTGCTTAGTATTCCCACATGCTGTACGTGGTGCATAAATAAAAAGAAAAAGTCCAAGAATATGAAGAAGAAATAGAAGAAAAAGAAGAATTTATAACTAAGAGTGAGTATGATTTATGTTTGGAAACAAACGTTTTTAAGGATGATGCTTTTTACAATATATCGCTATGTATATCGCAAATAATATAGCTCAGATTCTCATTATGACAGTGTTGGAAGTTTAATTATAGAAACTCGCAGACTTTTTATAGGGCAGAAGCATTTTCTGGTCGACAAGTTCATTACTTATTTTTTTGAACGTACTTCATAAGACTTGTATTTATCTTCGTAAAATAATTATACGATTAATTTTTATGTAAAGTAGACACTTTTGGCTAGACAGCCAATCCATAAATATTCATGTATGTCCTTTAATTTTTTTTTATAAAATTAATATCGAGATAAACTAAATATGTAATAATAAAGTAAACTATTCTCTAAAAGAGCAATTTAAATAACATCAAATAAAAAGTTTTAAATTTCCGAAATTCATACCACGAAGTAAATGTAGACTCGAGCATATAACGCCAAAATGGTCGGTTGCACTCTGCCTCTCTTTTTACCCAATTTGCATGAAACGGGCGTCGGGCGTCGGCTGGTGACGCTGATTGAGAATTAACATAACTGCAACAATTATTGGCAAATTGCTATAACTCGTTTGCAGCGTTCCCGTGTGTTGCGCGAAATGTTATTACTCTTTATAATGGTAATCCAGGCTCACGTTCGTGGTTACCGGGTTCGGCGTGTATCGGCAACAATCGTTTGTTTTGAAACTGCGACTGTCTATGTATTCCAACTATCGCGTTTTGCAAAACTCGAGCTCGTGTTCTGCTGGGATAAAAAATTCGTTTTTTTTTCAATATTCAGCACGGGCTTCAACGGATGAGGAGATTTTGGATTTTAGGAGAAGGATTTGTGAGATTTTGTAAGGGTTTGCAATTCTTTATTTACATTACAGTGGATCATGAAAAATGTGGATTCTTCAAGTATTCTATGTGTGTATGCGCTGTAAACTGTAGGTATGGGATTCAGCGAATTTAAGGGTTGAAAGAGTACACTGAACCTGTGAAATGGAAGAAATCTGTTTAATTTAATTCCAAAATTTAAACGATACATATTTAGTATTTCTTTTGTAATTTGAATTAGTATTATTACTGATTATTCTGTTAAATTTGTATAAAGCTACTTTATTCTGCATTAGTACTATATCTGATTATTCGGTTAAAATCGTATCAAGGCACTGAGATTAATAAATTTATAATATATATGCACTGAAAGTTTATTACTAGAGTTTGTGCATGTAATTTCAAATTTACATGACGAAGTTTAAAAATTAATATTAACATTAATAACAAAGAGCATTTATCACTGCATTCACGCTAGTATTTATAATTTACAACAGTATGCAATTACAAACTAAAAGATAAACAACTACTACCCGGGCAAATTAATGTAATTTTCTTTTAATTTTCTTGCGATTATCTCATTTCACAATTTCCACCGCTAAAAATGATATATCACACAGCGAACGCTATCTGCATTCGAGGCGCGTACACTCGCAGCGAGCCACATGTATATATACCTCCACACAAAAATAAAATTCTTTCAACTCTCGAATTCAAAGGGCCTCCGATCCCCGAGCGAGCTTTGGCCTCGTGAAAAAGTGCGCCTCCGATTTACGTGAAAGTTAACTCGTCGAGCACTAGATTCGTAGGGGGGCGTATGCAAAAAAAGTGAGGACATGAAAATTAAAAAGCAACGAGCGCTGCAGCTCTTTACGCGAGCTCGTGTAGTTTAAAACCAACGGACAAGGCTTTGAAGCTTTTCGCAAGCGCGCGAGCGCAAAGTCCTTGCCGTCCGTTTGAAAGTTGGCGAAAAAATATCAATACTGGCAGGGCAAAGAGAAAGAGCGAGAGATGAAAACGTCGATTCGCGTTTTTTCTCTCCCCATCGACATCGACGCCCGTATAAAATCGACTTTGATACGGCGCGCGGAAGAGCGAACGCTGCGAAGAGAGTAAAAGCGAAGGAACACGCGCTAAGAGAGTGGTAAAACTCGCCTCCCTGTTTTTCGTCGATCTCGAGGAACTCAAGAGGGAAGGAGAGAGGACGTCGAGTATAAATTAAGGCAGACGTTTTGAAAACTTAATTACCTGTGTAGGCTCCATTAATTAATTTTCCTCAATTTTCCCTCCCACTTCTCTCTCTCTCTCTCTTCCTCTCTCTCTCTCTCTTTCTTCTCTCTCTTTCCTCGTTCTCGTTTTACCTCCTCGAAGCGGGCGAGCTCGGCGACCGCGTTATTCCGGCTGCATTATTCTCGGCACGTCTGGCGCTCTACCTACTCTCTCTCTCTCTCTCTCTCCCCTATATTACTCGAGCACCGCCACCCCCCAGTTTCTCTCTCTTTCTCTTTTCTCTCACACTCTCTCACTCCCTCTTTCCCTCTCTCTCTCTGGGAAGCCGGGGACCTTTGTTCCTCATTTACTTTTTATCTCGGTGGTGCCGTGCCAGCAGCAGCAGCAACCCCCGTCCAATCTGCCGGCGCGTCTACTCTCTTTCCTCTTTTTTTTTTAGCTAGCGCGCATCGCTCTGCAATCAGACGCTCTATTTGCATTTCCTCTTGCTCTTTCGCTCTCTCTCCCTCTCTCTCTCTCGGCTTTTTCGCGCTTTAAATTCTTATGGACGACAATGCGCGCATTTTTCTTGTTTCCAACGAGCGGGGTGAAATATATGGAGAATTTGATGAGTGCGGCTTGTGTCTTTATATGTACTTTGTGAGAGGGAAATTATTTTTCTGAAACGTTTCGCTGAAAGGTTTGCGATTAGTGTATAATAGTTTGAAAAACAGTGTATTTATTATAGAACAAAAAATTGCGGTTTTTTTAAGCTTACAAAAAAATGAGGTTGTTGTATTTGCTGAAGAGGATTTTGCGGTGACAAAGAAGCTTGCACACCGATTTATGCAGATGTCGCTACTCTTCGGTTGTAAATATATTTATACTACCCAAACAATAGTGTTGGATAAGGTTATTTTATATCACATAAGCAATTCTTTAAAATACTTTTTATCAGCTATCAACAATCTTTTTTTTATGTTGGCAATAATACAACGCTCAAATGTAAAGAAAATAAATTATAGAAATTTAGTAATAGAAAAGTTTTTCTAAATGTAATATGAAAATCGTGCTTTGATAGTTTAAAAATGACTGAAATGATATTTGTACCCACTGTATCAAAAAATATTGCTGGGTTCACGTGCAAAAATTGATACTCATCTCCGGCGATAAACTCAATCCTTTATGAGAATCAATTTTTTCGTATTTTTATTAAAATACAGTATTTTATATCTAAGCAAGGTAACCATGTATTTTAACAAATCATCGTTCAATTTAATCGTTCTTTTAAATCGTTTAATTTTAAAATTTGAAACACGATTGACCTCCTCGAGTAAATTATTACATTTGCTATAATATAATAGTCAGGCCATAATGATATCACCACGTCGTTATCACGCGGTCAGTCGCACTCAACATCCCTCAAACAGCTCGTTCATCCCGACGTCCGACAATCTTAATCGGTCAAATAACATGGAATAATTACCTCGACTACCTCTCCCATCAATCCGTTCAATATAATATTCCAGAGCGCGATGCTCCTATTCCAGCCGCTCGTCAGGAATCGATATTTGCGGCACTACAGCTCTCACACAAATCCGCTAAAAGTCTGCAAAGCCAAGAAAATGATAAAAAAGCTACACGCCAGAGTGTCAGAGGAATGAGAAGTTTCCGTGCGTGCGCGTATATGTATACAAGCGAGAGAAGAGCGAAATCGACATTTCCATTCTCGAGGAAAAGAGAGGCGGAGGATACATGCCCGTACAGGTGTATACGCGCTCGTGTATACGTATGCATGAGAGAGGGAGAGAGATAGAGAGAAGAAAAAGGAAGAGAAAAAAGAGCGCTGGTAACACGCTGCGTTCCGGGCTGCTGCGTCTCTCTTTCTACCTCGAATCGAGCCAGCGGAGCAGCTTTTCTCTCTCTCCCTCTGACTTTTATTTCGCTAAAATCTCCGGGGATTTCGGGGGACGCGCGCGCGCGCTTCATAGCGCGCGGGAATATTACGAGATTGCACGGGTGCGCGCGAATTCTCCCTCGCAGCGCCGGATACGTCTTTTATACTTTGCGCGCGGGCGCGCTCTTTTTATTCTCTCCTCCTCGTTGAATCGTAAAAAGGATGAGGTGGCGCGTATTACGGATCTCTCGCTGAGCTTCGCCTCGAGAAACTCGTAGGTATATAAAACCCAGTAGGAGGGGAGGAAAGAACGATGCTCGCCTCGTTACGCGCACGAGCAAGAGAGAATAATATAAGTCCGCGCGCTTAAATGCACTTATGCTATTATTACGTCTTTTTATCGCGCTCCTCCTACTATTGCGATTTAACAAAGGATGAAATGTCGTCGTTAGCCGGCTCTCGGCTTCTCGTTACGCTCTTTTTAATTATCTTCGTCAGCCAGTCGACTTTCTTACGCCTCCCGCTGAGCTTTTTATGCCTCTGCTCCGCATTATAATTAAACTCGCTAAATACGACGCGTGTGAAAGACGCGTCTTTTTCCGCGCAAGCCTGCCAATAAGATAATGTGTCGTTAAATATTTGCGTTAATTTGAAAGATCGTTGCGGAGTGTGCTGGATGTAATGTGGATATGCAGCTTTGCTTGTTAAACTTGCTCTGTATGCGACTTGGTTTATGTACTGAAACTTTTGTTTGTGGTTGCTAAGAAATGTTTTCTTTTGCAACGCGTGTAAATTACGGAGAATATGTTTGCAAAACTAAATTTATTATTGAAAAAATTTTGAATAACAGTCTACATTTCTTTATAAGTTCATCTTGAAAAACTTATTTTTTATCTAAATTGTAAGATTCATCTGTTCATTTTTATATACCAAAACAATCTGAAAATGTAAGGTTAATAAGCTGTTTATGTCAAAAGGAATTTCAATAGATAAATTTTCAAAGAATAGGAATAGACAGTCGCAAATTATTACAACGCATAAATTATCATTATCCTTAAAAAATACTTATCAAAATTTCTCTCATAAACGCGCGCATTTTACAGCTTGAGAACATCATTAATCCCCTACAAAACGGCAAATATTCTCCGCCTGCACATATCCAATTACTGCGGTCGCTTTCTCGAGATTTATAGACATAGACACACGCCTACGCACGTGCGCATGTCTTTCTCCTTTCCCGCTAAATGTCCAGCGTCGGCGAATAAATCTTTCCAATTTCCGAGCGCCCAGGGCACTCCGGCTGATATCACCTAATTCTATCAAAGACGAACCCGCAGCGCGAACGTCGAGAGCCAGCAGACTAATAGAGACTGGACTTGTAATTGGGGAGCGAGTGGGACGAGGGTGTAACGGCTTCTTGATTTCTTTTGTGCGATGAGTCGCTGCTGTTGGAAGTCGAGCTTTTGTAGAATGATGACTACGCTGATGTACGTCTGTATGAGGGCATAGCGTCGTTAGTCTGTAGATTATTAAGAGTCGGATAGGTTTGATTGTAGTATGAAACAAGAAATTTTCATTAGACATCGTGACCTTTATCAAAAAGAGTTATAATTAAAATTATTGGAATAGATAAGGGATTTGTTTGGAGTTTTATGACAGCTTAACAGTCTTTTCTGTTCGTTCTGTAATATTAAGTCAATAGTAGAATAAAATAGTTCCAAGGTTTGGTTTTTATTTTTTATTAATCTTTTAATATTTAAAGATGTTTTTCAAATTGTTGGTATAAAACTACTGCCAATTTATCAGCACTTAGATTCCTCAAAATGAATTTACAGCTCTTCACTAAATTATACTGTTTAGATGTACATTAGGTTTATAGACATTAAAGTTTTTACCACTTATTCACAAAAGTACCTTAAATTGTATGAACAAACGTTGTACTTGGACAGATACTACAAAATCATTTAATTTAATTATTCAAAAAGATGGATTTTTCACTGAAACAAAATCGTTCCAAAATATTTCAAATAAATTTTAATTCTTAATACCTTTGAACCAAATAATTTTATAAGCTGCATAATAAACTTAATCAAACTACCTAAAAATTTACCTCTTTCGAAAATTTCAGATGAAATGAAGCGATATCCTTTTCCTAATATAATTGTGAAAAATAGAAAAGTAATTTTTTTTTAATTTATGGATAAAACTAATGAAAATTTATTCTTAGAATATAAACTTCTATTTTACATTATAATAGTTTTTTTGAAGCAATGAAACCTTTATTTTTTAAGTTTCAATTAAAAAAAAGAAATACTTATTTGAAATAAAATAAACCGTAATTGGTAGTTGATTTAAGTGCTGGAAAATATAGATATTTTTAGAGACTATATAAAAAGCTTTTTATCCGATTCTAGTATCTCAATCCTTTGATAAAAAAAGCAAAAAAACATATTGTAAAAATTGAATATTTGCCATAAAATTGATACATTATATAAATAAATAAAGATTTTTTCGGAACTTTTTTAAATGTTATACAAGAAATGCTTTTTGTTAAAATAAAGCTAGAGTTATAATTTCTGAGATAAAACAGTACAAACACTACACCTCTAAACATGTTTCTACAAAGTTTTAATAAAATTTATTTTACTATTACAAAGCTTCCTTTTTCAGGAAACAAAATTAAAACTTATAATATATTTGAAAATAAACATATTTTTTTATTTTTGACTTCAAACTTATTTTAAAGAAATATCTGTACTTTTTCAAAATTCCAAGTGCATCATATAAAAAATAGCTGCTTATAAAAACAAGGCTCCGAAAGAGACGACAAAATTCAACTTAACCCAAACGCACATAATTCCCACTCTTATTTTCCGCAAACTCACTCCCACGCCGCAAAGCCGCAATAAAACTCGAGGATAACTTCCTCTCCTATATCCATAACGAATCACGCTCGAATTCATTGCCCGCGCTCCAACTAATCTCTCGAATCACCCTAATACACAAGCCGACTCTAGCGCGATAATGCGCTAAGCAGTCGACGCCTGGAGAGCCAGCAGCAGCAGCAGCAGCAGCAGCCGGCGAAATGCCGCTGATGCGGTTGGCTCGATCCGCGTCTGTCTATCCGTGTATGTATACCCCTGGCTCTGTGTGTCTGTGTACTGTATATATATGTATATATATCCGGCGTCTCGCTCGCCGCGCGCGAGCGCTGAAACTTTCAGTAATTACTGTAATTAGTCCAATTAACAGACTCTCGCTCGAGCAAGCCTCTCTCCACCCCCGCATGCGCGCCGCGCGTTCAAGAGAAGAGGGAGTTTGCGCGAGAGAGAGAGAGAGAGAGAGCGAGTACTGTAACTGTGCTGCTGCAGCCGGTTAAAACGAGCATGCGCCGCCATCGGACCGAGAACCGACGCTAGTGGCACTGAATTAGGGATGAAATCGCGAAGAATTAGGAGAACCGAGTGGATGAGAGAACGTGCCGGAGCGTTAGCTAAGAGTGTTTGGAATTTCGGGGCTTACCTAGCTTGGATACTGTTGCTGTTGTAAGGCATTGAATCATTTTTTCAGGATTAATTAAGGCTTTTTAAATTACTTTTTTCGTTTTTTGGAGTTGGAAGTAATTTTGATTGCTTTGGATGATTGACGAATTCTCAATGCAAAAGTTTATTTGTGCCTTGATTATTAAAATTTTTTAGATCGTCAAAATAAATTAAAAAACATGGATCTCAGTTTTTTATAAAGTTATCTATGAAAAGTCTAATAAGTAACAGTTTTCAAATAATATTTGTAATATAAATTTATCTAAGTTGAACCTGGCCGATACTACTGATTAAAATCATTTATCAAAAAAAATAAATTATGTATTTTTAATACAGAACAATATTCAACAGTTAACTGTATGTTTTATATTTCCAAAAATATAATAAATTCAAACAATTAATAATATTTAATGGCATTAATCTATGTTAATACTATTATTAATAAAGACTTCAAATAATAAATACACGAATAAGCGTAGCTTGGCATTATAAGTATACTAATCACATTTATATGAATAAATAAATAAACCGTATAAACCAAACGCTCCATTAATTCCTTCTCACAGCTTTATTTGACTGAGTACCTCATAATGACAATTACACTTGCTATTTATAAGATTTAACCGCCTTTGTCAATGTTCAGCTCGTACTCTCAAGTCCAACCTTATACCTCTCACTTTTAATATAAAAAATGCACCCCAACGATCCCTACGTGTTTAGCGCTGGGCAGCCATAAAACCTAGATCACACATCAGCCGCAACTACAGGCATAAATCCAAACGCGATCTATCATCCCGGTCGGCCTTACCCTCGGAAATAATCAAAGAGCCCCCTTAGATCAGCATAAATATTAAAGCAGCAGGCCGAGTCATTGTAATTCAGGGGAGCAAAACATTCTCGGGCGAAGAAAAAGGTAACGTAATCATGGAAATCCGCGCGGCTCACCGAGCGACGCGCGGGGGCGAAACGCGTAATAAATAAATTGCTCCCGACGTCGAGAGGATTCCACTTCCCAGGCGCTGAGACGCCCACCCCCCGCGCAGAGCGCCAAGAGACATCCTGATCGTTCGAGCCCTGCGCGCAGACTCGGCGCACACACAACTTGTAACTCGTAAAGCCGCGAGACGCGGGCCTGGCGAACTCGTTGAGTTAGTTTCCTTGGCGCGTTTCCGAGAGAGCGACTCGCTGTATAGGTATATACAGAGTTGGGGGATTTGGCGCGAGGGTGTCGTCTCCATCCTTATGGCCTGGGGGAGTAGAGAAAGACAGAGAGAGGGAGCGATTCTCTCGGTCTGCGCACTTCGATTACAACGAGGCATGAAAATGCTCGACGAGAAGGGGAAGGCGTATACAGCGTGCTTGTATTTTATGTATACGGCGCTCGATATCGAGCGCCAGAGAGAGGAGGTTCACGCGTCGCTCGATTTGGGGGGTTTGACGCGTACAGGCCGCTCGAGTGAGCTTGATGCTTGCGCCGATGTTGCTTTATTTGCGAATGCAAATTATGCGCTTTTGTTTCAGATTTTTTTCTATTTTAAGGAAGAATGGATTTGTGAATACTAAAGAATTGAAAAAAATGTTCATTAATTCACGAGATTCTTAATTTTATGACATTTTTTAACATTCTTGATTTACATAGTTAAACAAATAATTGCGTTAACATTTTATAAATTAAATCTCAATAAATTAAAGGAATAATTATTAATTTTTACTTATCTTGCAAAATTATTACTGTTTATTAAAATCAATTAATATGATGAGTGCCAAAACTAAATTATTTTCATTTTCCTGTGTGCATAAATGAATTACCTTACTGAAACAATAACATAATGATCTTTGAATTTTTCATCAGGCAATAATGTAAGTTCTCAATTACAATGATTATCCCAGAAATAAGCTGATGGAAATTGCACGTTTATACACGGCGCGCTCGCAGCGATAAGAAAAATCAATGATGCATTAAAAAGTCACGAAGGCAAACATTTTTACAATCTCCTCGCGCCTATATAACCACAGCATTCATCCAAATAATAACTTACTCAAACAATGATTAATGAGGGCAGCGCGCCAGAGGCTTCAGCTCTCACAAAAGCCAGGCTCCACTTTTTCATCGGCCGTGCAAATACACGCGCGCCTCATTAACGCCCGGGCGTTCGAAAAATCGTAACAAGATTTGATTAATTACAGCCGCGACGCAGCCAAGGAAATTCCATTAAGGCCTCCCCGCGCCGAACAATAAGAAGAAAAAAAAAAGCAGCGGCAGAAAGCGCCTCGCGCGTACACAATCCTTCATAATGCACACGTGCACAAGTACCTGGGCGCAGCTACAAAGATGCCTCCCCCCATGTGTATACGCGAGGAGGCGCCATTAACACCTTTGCGCGCGCACTTCAAACAAATTAAGCAGCGCTGCCGGCGTAATTGCGCCTGGTTGCTGAAACCCTCGATAACGTGCCGCGTGATAAACAAGTGCCGCTGCGTATATTCTTTTGCGCGCGCCAGCTCGATTGTTTGTGAGCGAGGCGAGGAGCTCGTTAAGGCGAGACGGTGTAATGCGTTTTTTGAGCGGGTTGCATATAGAAAAGAATTGAGATTATGTGGAGAGGGATGGGGTTTTTAGGGGGCAATTGTTGGATTTATATGCTGGAGGGAAGAGATGTCTGTGATGTACAATGAGAGAATATGAAGTTGGGCTCGCGATTGGTATATTCTACTTGTATATAAGAGTTTATTCATTATTTGGATGGTTTAATGATTTAAAGAAAGGATTTCAAGGTATGAACATGTTCTAGTAAAATCGTAATTCTATTTGAATAAAATTTTGGATTAGCGAAAAATTTTCTGTCACTTTCCATCATATAACGATACTTTAGGATCCGTAAAGTCATTCAATTAAATTTATGATAATATGAATTATATATTTTTATGATATTATATTTACAAGATAAAAGTAATATCATTATTACCTCCGCTGTAAGAGAATACTTTTTTATTCAATTTTGGTTTAAAGCACAACGCTTTTCAATTAATTAATAATTTTAATGATCAAATTATTTTGTCAGGACTCTAAAATTAACGACCCTAATAGAGAATCAATTATTATGCAGATATAATCTATCTGTATATAATAGTTTAATAAGCTTCAAAATTTTGACATGATAACTAGAACTCGACTACTGATTATTTAACTATAATATATTTTCGTTTTTTATTAAAACAATATTATTTTAGCGTGATAGACATTTGCGTGTTAATATTTCAACGAACTTACCAGCTAATTTATAAATATCAAATTGAATCAACAGACATGTCCATTCGAATAAACGAGCGGGCGCGTGCGTATTATATAAACGCAATTTCATTTTCACGACAAAAATGGATATTTCTGCAGAATTAAGCACGTGACGTATATATATATACACGCACAAAGCGGGGGGAGGGGGGAGATACGCCAATGAACAATATTGCCTTAAATATATAAATCGTTTTATAAGTACAGTTTATATTCGTCCGTACTCGGCAAATGAAAACTGGAGCAATATATATCTTCGTGTAGCCAGCGTTAATTCTGACGCATTTATTAATGATGAAATAGCGCCGGGAAATTCGATTATAGCCAGGAAATTGCATTACTGGTTTTGCGCAATTATAAATCAACATCGAATCAGGTCGCTAGCATGCGATTCTTATACGATCGTTATAGCGATCTGCCAGAGCGATAAATTTAATTTTCATTTGTACGCGAGTCACCGCCGTTTATTTTTTATCGGCCAATCTATAAATGTGAAGCTTGTCGCGCTACCGTTCGATTTTGGGAGTGGCAAAAAATGGAAACGGTTTTAACGCTTGTATAATGAAGCCGACGTTCTTGATTAACGTAGCTTCGTTAATGGAGTAAAAATCTTCGCTACGGTAAGATTGAAACAAGCTCATGCATTATGTAGAATAATTAAATGTGATTTGAAAAATGTATGACGTAGAGACTCGAGGTGAGAAGTTTGAAGCATTTTAATTATATTAAGGTGGCAGAACTGAGCTAAAAACAACTAATATGTTTTTTATTACTATATGTAAAATTCTTTTTAACTAAAAGAAAATGTAAATTTATCTTCTATAAATTGACTTGTTTTAAAGTAATAAAAACTTGAATCGCTGCTCTTTTTTTTAATTTTACATGTTACAATTGTTTAAAGACTATTTTAAGAAAAAACTTCTACCTCGTTAAAAATACGATGAATAATTGATAATTGTGAATTAAATTTTTCAATTTCTTATTTTATGAATCTTTATTTATTAAGCAGGGAGGGTGACAAAAGTTATATATTTACTTTTTTAGAAAACATTTTTTCAAAAAAAATTACATAAGAAGTAAAAATTTATTGACCTGTTATTTATAAAAAAAAATGTTTATATGTAATATTTTTATAATGTTTTGTACTTAAGCAGTGGAAATATACAAGGCATTAAATAATATGCAATTATTGTTGTTCAATTTTGTCAACAATCAAAAAGTTTTCATCTTAAAACTAGCCACCATAGTACGTTTTATGATCCCAAATTATAATATTTATATTACACTAATAAATAATAACACAGTCACCCCAAAAAGTAGTCTATACTTTTGATCAGAATAATTAATTTTCATTTATTTTCAGGCATCGAAATCTGTTGAGCTTATTACCCAAAAAACTGGAAATCTTAAATACTAAAAAAAAACCAAGCAATGTAACTAATATAAATTTTTCAATAACTTTCATTAAACTCCAATAATCTAAAATAATTAATGACATTAACACTACTGAAACCAAATTAATTTGACGAATACAGTTTTATCCATACCTTGGAAAAAATTTACCCATTTAAAATGGTTATACGATAAGAAATAGCATTGAATCCATTTTTGCTAGGGATTAACTAACCATTAAATGGAATCATATCTACTAGGGTAGGTTGTTTCGTAAACTTACGGAGCGGCACCTGGAAATTTATAAAAATTTACAAATAATCAAATGTTACAAAAAACCACATTATAAAAACTTGAAAAATAGCATTACTCAGTTTTTCGTATAACTCAATGTCAAAACAAACCAATCAAAAAATCCGAACCCTATACCGCATGAAAAATATCAAAGATCTGCTTACTGAATAATCGAAATAACAATTTCTGAATAATTCAAGTTCAGAATAAAGTGAGAAATTATTAAGTTTTCTCTTTGAAAAAGCAAAAGTAGGTAAGAGAAAGACTACTAATCCTATATTGTTGACCACTGAACAGCAGATATGTATACATACTTGTTTTCAAACTATTATATGTGTCTTTCTAAACGAGTATATACATTAAAGTGCATGTTTCAACTTTAACGTTAAGTCTGACTCTATCTTGCCTCTTTTTCTTATTCTGCTTCGTGGTAAAGTCGTAAAGATGGTTTACTTTCTCGCTTCTTCTTCATGTAGTAGTCATAGAGAAGGCATAAGATAGTTATTTTATCCTCTTTTGAATTTTGAAAAAACAAAAGAAAGTAGAACGAAATTCTTTTTTTAAGAGCGAGGAATAACTACTTGATGACGAGAAATTTCCTGTAAATTGTTTATTTTAGGTGTGCTGATGTGTGGATATATATGTGCATTGTTTTCTTTTACGCACGTGTGCGTGAGGAATAAATAATAATCAGAAGTTGTAACACAATCAAATTTTTTATTACGTATTTCCTTAAATTTTTCATATTATTTTGATATACAATTATTATTAATTCAAATTAAAAGCGATCAAATTATAAAAAAGCTTAGACAACTGATAACATTTTTTTATAACAATATAGTCAACAAAATATCGATCAGAAAATAAGCAAAAGACAAACAAAACCGTATCCCCCATTTAAAACCACTCTAACCAACCAAAAAACAGACTCACTCCTAACCATTCGCAAAACAAAGCAACATCCTGAATCATCCAGTCCATCGAAGCACCGAGCCTTCCATCCCTTCGGCCCTTCCCCACACCATCTTGGAGTCCATTCCAGCGGCAGATCACTTAAGGCGCGCGTATAATGCCCGTTATTAGTGCCGGCGCGCCGATATTGCGTATCGCACTGGGGGGATGGGCAGCGATACGCCGCCGCTGAGAGAGTATCGCGTGCACTGCCACCATGTGTAACAGTTTCCCCCCCGACCACCTCCTCCGCACCGCGAGTGCTTAATAGAATAGATACGCGTGCGTGGCTCGTGCGTTTGCTATAGTGTTAACGCGCGTTTCCGCGGCGTCAATTTGGCCTGTCGGTTGGGGATTTTAACTTTTTTTAACTTTGTGTGGATTTTTGCGCTTTGATAGTTTTTTAAAAATTGACTGGACTATTGAATTATCAGAGATAAAATTTTAATAGTTTTCAAAAGTTGTTGCTTTTATTACTGAATGAATTATGAGGAATTGACAGCTGTGCTAATCAATAAATTATCAAAACATTTACTCCGTTTGTTCAAGAATAATTAAAATTTTGTACAAAGTCTAAATTTAAATTTACTGTGTAATAGTTAAATAAATTTAAGTTATCATTTTTCAATTCTGTTAAAAAACTTCCATATTAGATTATATTGATTAATTACCTCTATAATTTAAGTGTCAAAAATTTAACTTCTAGTAAATTTAATTTAAATTACTTCAAATTTAATGTTTAACCATTTATAGTGTACGTATCAATAACTTTACTTTCAACTAATATATATTAAATTGATTGAATATTTAAACAGTGAATATACAGATAATTATAAATAATTATGTAAGAGAGATAATATTGTTTTTAAAAATTGATGATTTCGATTTAATAAATTTATAATTTATTTATAATTTAATTTAATTAATTCACATGTAACTTAATAATCAATATCAGACAACTTTCTTGTTTACCTAAAAAATCGTCGAAAATCCAAACTCTCATCGTCCTAACATAGTATTATATAGAAAAGGCACTTATCCGTCAGCTCATCATCGCCTTCTTATCAACGTCCACACGTTCGCGCACTCCCACCTCTCAATAAGCAAAAACTCTCAATTAAACCCACCACAATGCGTATTCGCACGAGCGCGTAAACACGAACCCCAGCCAGACTGCTAAGAGAAAAAAAAAGGTAAGGAAAGCGAGCCTCGCCATCTGCTCAGTTTCGGAAAAGCAATTAGCGAGCACCTCCTGTGTCCCCACAGGAGGCCAGCAAAGAGAGAGAGAATCGGATGAATCCAATCACGTATAATACTCAGCTCGACGTCTCTCGAATTATCGATGCCTCAATCATCTTCGGCGAAAAACAGCCGATAGCCCGGAATCGATATAAATCCCCCCCGAGGTAGTTGCGCGCTTGCGTCTCATTTCGAATTCCCCGAATGCTCGGCACTCTCCGAGGAAGGACCTCCGAGTAAATCCGCGCTCTCTCGCTCGTATATATTTTAATCAGAAGGAGCTCGCCCCCCTTTGCGCACTTTTTTTTCGCCTCTTTGTCTCGCCCGCGCGCGCCACTATATCTATGGAGCTTGGGAAGGAGAGCGCGCCGCGTCTGGCGGAAGAGGGAGTATAAAAAAAACGGAGGAGGAGGAGGAGGAGGAGAAGGCCTCCGGGTGGCGGATGAAAAGAGCTGAATAACTCCGGGATAAAAGCCGAATAAATCTTTTTATTATCCCCCTCGTCGTCTTCGTCGTCGTCCCACGTTCTTCTATATAGCTATACTGCCAGGCTCTCCTCGCCTAGTTTAGTTTCGCCTTTCTTTCGCGCGCGCGCGCACAGCCTTGGATTTTTCTCGCGTCATCTACCACTTCATCCGAGAGTGAGACCCTTTCCTCTCTTTCTCCCTCTCTTTCTCTCTTTATAGCGATCTACGGGCGCGCGCGCTTGCGGGGTCTTGTGTTCGAGGTTGTTTGCTTGTTTACGCTCCTTTTAACTGCCGAGAGCGCGCGCTCCCTCTCTCACCTTATACGCGACCGCGGATGGATGTTCGCCGAAGCTTCCTTCTTCCCTCCCTCTATTTTCTCTCTCTCCCCCCCCCCCGCTTCTCGCTCTCTTTCTCTCTTTCTCTGTCTCAACGAAAGCGCTCGTTTCCGACTGTATATACTTTCGAGACTTGGGAGACTTAATCTTTAATGGAGAAGTGCTTTCGCGGAGGCGACGGTTTTTTCCATTTTAGTGAGGATTTCGCGCGGGACGCGCTTGTAAGAGATTTCTGCTGACGGTTTTTCCCTCTTTTTTGCTTTACAATTTTTACAGTTAAGGGATAAATTATTTTGTTCACACCTCGAGGTATTCATTTGGCTGTCGAGCGTATTGAATAAGTTATTTTAATAAAAACTATTCATTGTGTATACAGAATGTGTAAATTAGAATTGTATTGTTTTCTTCATAAAAAATACTTAAGCGGTGGATCAAAATTAAATTCTGATTTTATTATGAAGAAGTCGATTTATTATTAAATTTAGACTATAAAAAATTTCCTCCATGCCTTACTATTTCACGTAAAGTTGTGATTTAAAAAAAATTGTAAGCTATGAAGACCTTATTAATTTTAATAAGTAATAGTGTTTTATGGTATCTCAGGCTTATTAATAATATTAATATTCATTTATTACATGCTAAATTCAAATAAAAATTAATTTAATTTAATTTATTTTATTTTATTTTATTTTATATCAATTAAGGGATTAAAATCCCGTTACAATAAAGATTGCCATATAGATATTCAAAATGTAAAGATGTGGCACTAAGTAGACGTACTAAATAATTAGTAATTTGGCTGATTTGAGTCAAAACTTTGATTTGAAAAATTATTAGTTAAGTCGCTCTATAGCCTCGATTTTCATCAAACGACAATCGTCTTTTTAAATCATATGCAGTTATCTTGTCTATAAATTGATCTATTTTATTTAAATAGTCTTATATATGATTTACTTTTTTAAAATAAAAAAAAAAAAAAAAATAAATAAAAAAAACTATTGAATCAAAATTATTGTAAAAAGAACTAGAATATCATAATATCATGTGGCCCTACTGTTAGCCTCCTTTACTGAGCAAATAAGAAATAATATCTTGCCCTCAGGAGCTTATTCAAGCTCGGTGAAATCTCGCACAAGCCCACAATTGTTTCGGTAATGAGCAATGAATCCGATGATTGATTCGAAAGCTCGCGCGAGCCGGAGCGCGATTACCCACACGCGTGCGCGCATGCACATGCACACGGACACATACCCACAACAGTCGTGCACCCAAGCGAACATCGATATCTCTAATTTGCCGCACAATGCATAGCGTACCTTTTGCTCTCGCTCTCTCCCTCGCTCTCTATCTCTCTCGGTGTGTCTCTCTTGTTCGTCGAAACTGACGAAATGGCCCACCGCGCACGAGCAACCGCATACATTCGATGCAAATGCGTTCGGTGCGGCTGCGCGCCCCGTGTATATGTGACTTGACGAACCCGATAACCGCGAGCTTATCGCGATTACCGCTTCGTAATATGGAGTATTCTTCGAGTTACTGCTAGAGTCATGTTCGTTTCTGAACTTTTTTTCATATACAGTGGAAAAAACCTTAAATTGTCATAAAAGTATTTTTATTATTTTTAAAGGGCTAAGTATTTGAATTTATTTTATTTTACTATTTTTATGTAACTTTTCAGTATAAAGGTTTCTATCGTCATTTTTCCTATAAAATGTTTCAAAGCAGTCTCATTAGAAACATTAGAGTCGAGAAAAGTGCACCGTATGCTCATGGCCAACTCGAAAAAGTTTCCTGGGTTTAAGTCGAGCCGAAACTGTACATATTTACAATTAACCTGTGCATGTGTGAGTGTGCGTGCATGAGTATAAGTGTATGTATGTGCACGTATTTGTGTTAGTGAGTAGTGCACGTGAGAGAGAGAGAGAGAAGTAGGGCCAAAGCGAGGGAGCCGGAAGGAAAATGAAATTTTCCGAATAACATTCCTGGAAGCATCCGAATGCGCCTGCATTGCGGCTCCCGTGCGCTACTCCCGTATTACCGTAAGTGCGCAAGCACTCGCATTGTAGAGAGGCAGAGCGGGCGCGAAAGAAGGGGAGAGGAAAGAGAGAAAGAGGCGCACGTTTCATTTAGCAAATTGGCAATAAATGGCGATAGGCATCGCCGCTTACGTTGCTCTCTTCCTTTTTATCTCTCTCTCTCTTTTCTCCCGCATACGAGCGCGCATATGCACATCTACACGCACGGACAAAGAGTGTAGGGAAGCCAGGACTTATAGTAGGCAGGCTACTCGGAAAGTTTAGGCACGCGCAGCGTAATCGCAACTACGCGCGCTTGATCCTCGGCTCCGATTCGCCTACGTCCTTTCACGCTTCCAGCGCATACGTAGAACAACAAGCTCGCCGGCGAGCCCTCGGTAAGCGACGAATTAAGTTCCCCAGCTAGGGTTGCCCGCCGCTGGCGTATGCTTTATGGGCTCTATCTTCTCCCCTCCCGTACGTTTTACGCCCATGTGTGCGCGCTACGTGCGTCGCTCCCTCTCTCCTCCAGATTCGTATCCGCACCTACTCCAACAGCCTCTAATTTACGCTCATGGGATTTCACGCTATCGCCCTTCCGCTAGGCGCTGTGCTTCTGCGTATACGGCGACACGTAAG
Organism: Eupelmus urozonus; assembly: GCA_900480035.1. Lineage (NCBI taxonomy): Eukaryota > Metazoa > Arthropoda > Insecta > Hymenoptera > Eupelmidae > Eupelmus > Eupelmus urozonus. The sequence goes on from UELX01000956.1 coordinate 50,078, forward strand.
TTGCTGCTGCTGCTTTAGTGAGAGTGTATACTTTTGTTTTCTCGACATGCTTGGCTTTTCAAGTATTTACTTGAGTTGGACTGTATCGAGTCGAGCTTGAATTATTGAGGAATTTTGTTGGAAAGAATTTTATTGATTTTAAATTTGAGAATTATTGATTTTTAAAATTGAGAATTGATTTATCATTTCTGCGATATGATATTCAGTGAATAGCAAAAGTCAAAATAGTTTCCATTCGTATTTAACAGCAGTTTTATAAAAAAATTTATTTATAGTACCTGAAAAACTAAAAACTTATCAACAAGTGTATATTTATCACAAACAGAATGATGAAACTTTACACTATGCACACCTCACTTGTTCAGCTCAACTGAACCAAAACCGTACGACGTCTTTATACTGAATTATAAATACTCTATCCATTTATTGTTATGGTTAACAAGCCCTGCTCTCCCCCACACCCATTTCTTCAAAAAGCATCCCTTATTCAATCTCGATTTCCCAACCGTAAACCCCGCTTTAAAAACCCCTCAACCACAAACATTATCAAACACAATCTCAACCCAGCGTCGATCCTCGCTAAAAAAAAAAAGAGCCACGCAAGCTCCGTCCACCGCAAGCCAACCCCAAAGATAGCGCGCGCGGCCGGCATCAAAACTCGCTCATCGCGAGGGTGCGCTCGTTAAAGGGCGGCCGTAAAACGTAAACAAGGGCTGCTAGAACGCGCTCCTCTAGTCGCACTGCAATCAGGACTGAACATTCCGCGCCTGCTCCCCTCCAACTGGCTTTTACGAGCGCGCCTGCGATAATGAGCTTGCGCCCAACTCCCCCACCCGGAAAGCCATACTTGTTGACGCGCGCTCGCTCGTAATCGATGTTAAATGGAGTTTTACACTCGGGGCCGAGTGGTTTTTGCCTTCTCGGCGCTTTTTTTTTATCGCTTGGATGGAATACGCGTTGTTAAAGCTTCGCGCGGGAAGATTAAGCGCTGGTATAATTTATTGAAAAGTCTCGCGTCTTAGAGGGCGAGCTGTAGCGTCGTAAAACAGTAAAGTTATTTTGTTTCTGAGTTGGAGATTGGAGGAAGGTGTTTTTGAGGGGCTGAGCTGTGCGGTGGTTGAGCGATGCTCGATCGAAGCTGGGTTTCACGCTGGATTTCGCAAGTCTGACTTTAATGGCTTTTAAATTTATGCATTGTACGTAATCGTTTTTTTATTCACCTCACGCGTGCAAGCACGATGAATTATGGATTGCCTGAAATAATTCTGCAAAAGTTGTCATGAGCAGAATTACCGGGTTGCTAGTTGGGAATTTTTGAATTTTCAAAGTGTCTAATAATGTAGCATGATTGATTATTAGAGGATATGCTATGTTTTTTTTATTGTTACAATAACTTTATAAATATTAAAAAATTTCAATACTGAATAGTAAAGCTGTCATAGACTGAAAAAATCGGAAAAATACGAATTGCAATTGAAGCATCAGATAAAAAAAGACACGTGTACAATATCAATCAAACAGGCTGTCTTTTTCGTTTTCATTTAGTGTTATTTATATGTATGAGGCATTATAATATGTATATTATAATAGTGATAATTCGTAGTTCATACTTTGTAAGTCTATCGTAATCTTCATTAACTTAATTTATAAAAATTACGAATAAGAACAGTAAATACATTAGCTTTTTCATTAACCTAATATAATCGCAAAATCTTCAAAGAATCCCAGCATCACGCCACTAGATATTTTAATAGGATAGACGTCCTAAAAACGCAAAACATCCGTCCTACCGTCAAATAATTACGGTGAAAACGCGCGTAACCCAGCATTACTTCCACGGCCGCTCTTAAAAATCCCCCAAACAAAGCTAAAAGCCCAAACCTCACCATCACACCTGCATCTCCTTTTTCCACCACCCCACCTCAACACCCTCAACGTCTCACCCACACATCAACCCACTCTGGCAGCTCGTTATTGCGTCTCCCCCGCGTTATTAATTCGAAATCTACAGCAGGCAAAATCCCCCCTCCGCTGCGCTCCGTGCAGACTCCGTAAGCATGCAGAAACGACAAGGCAAGTACCGAGCGCGCCGCGTCACATCCGACACTCTCAATGCGCGTGCAGAGCCAGAGCACTTTCCTCGGCACGCGCGCAAAGCTTATAGCTATATGTGCACGCACGCGCGCGCCGGCGAAATTGCACTTGCACAGCCCGAGACAGCGACGCAGCTATTGCCGTGGAGGAGTTGGAGAGTACGCGTTAGCTCGGGGGGCTGCACCGTCAGAAGGGATGCAAATGTAGTTTTATTATGCTACGGTTAGGTGCCGCAGTAGCGAAACTGCGCGTCTTGCACACGAGAGATCCCCCCCCGAGTTCTAAATTCAAATTCTATTATAAATCGTCGGGGTGAGGTATTCTGGTCTTGCCGTACCAGGCTGTTTCTACTTATGCCAATTTTCTGCATAGTGTGATGGTATCAATCTGGGCTACGTCACGTACTTTCATAATCTGGAACTTATACGCCATGCCATTCTCATTTATAAAACCCATTCACTTTGCCATCCAAAAAATGGAAAAAACGCATTCGCAAACCTCCGACCCTCTACTCAGGCAGGAGCAGTCTCAGGCACACTTCCCCTCCTTCAGCCGACACTGCATCCACACGCTTCTACAGGCGACCTTTGCCGTCGGCAGCACCGAGCCACACACTCTCCACTGGCAGCGAAGTGTGGAAGAGCACGCGCGCACAGAGCGTAGGGGTAGTAGCGGCGCTCCTCTCATCTCGGCCCGAAGATCAAAGGACCGGCAGCCCGAAGCGTGTACGTGGTTTTATACGAACAGATGCGTCTCCCTCCCTCTGCAACGATCCACCCTTCCATTTGCATTATGGCACTTTTGCTCCTGCCGCGCAAAGCTCCCGGCGAGAAAAAGGAGGTTCACCGCGCGTGTATATGCAAATACGCGCGGGGGGCTGCAGTTTTTTTTCCGGCGCGCATGGGCTGCTTTCTAATGCGCCGCGTACCTACATTCAATCCGCGTGTACGTGCTGTTTTTTTGCTCTGCGTTTCACGCGCATGGAGCGTGCGCTTGTACCGGGGAGCTGTCCTCTGATCCGGTGTTGTTGTGTTGCGGATGGAAACGAATTAACTTTGGGGTGGTTTTATGTTTCTTTTTTTGTTTGGATTTCTTGAGGGTTGTTGTAAAAAATTAGCTTTGGTGCGAGTTTTTGTTCGTATATAAATAAGTGTTATAGTCAACTTAAGAAAAGAAAAAAATATATGTATATAAAGGTATAATAAAATTCACGGATTTTTCTGAACGTACTTCAAAATTCAGACAGTAAATCAATTTAAAATTTTGCAAGAATATTCTTGAATATGATCATTAATTTAGTTCAAAAGTTTGTAAGCGATATTCATAATTTTAAAATTTTATGAGCCGTAAATTGTATCTTAGGATGTAACACCTTGAAAGCAGAGCGGCCTGTAACATTCTTTGATCAATAAATTACACTTTCCGTGAAGCGATATCATTTTTGATAAAATTAACAAATTCGAAAATACCCATCGATGCAAAATATTTTACAACTAAAATAAAATATATAATCATGTATTCAACTCATAAAATTTTTGATGATAAACGAATCAAAATTAAAATCGTAAATTTCGCAGCATTTAATAAATTAATAAATCGCGTAAAATTAAAATTGAATAAAAACAGATTTCACATAAAATTACTTTTAAAAGGACCTAACGGCATTTTAAAATATGCTCGATAAAAAAAGCGGAGCGCGGTAATGAAAAGCTTTAGCGGAGATTAAAAAAATATTGATTTCGCCGGAGAGCAATTTTAAAATTACCCGAATTCATGAATTTTTTTTTTCAACAAAACGCGCGCTCAGCGCCCAGAGCCGCGCGCGCACAGAGATAATAATAACGCCCGGCCAAAAAAAGCTCCGATATAGAGCGCACAAGCCGGATCGCGCATTCGCTTTTTATACCGATGAAACACGAATTCAAAGGCAATTCGCGTTTTATATAGCCAATTAAAAGTCCGGATTCATTTCCGACTAAAATTCGGGTGCAAAAGAGCATCGAATAAAGCGATATTGCGCACACCCTCGGCATCGAAACCCCAAAAATATTGAAGGAAAAAATGAGTCAGCCAGCGGAATTTAAGCTTCATAAAAATATGCGCTCGACAAAAAAGCGGGCTTTAAAAAAAAAAAAAAACGCGGCTCCGGCTCGTCAAAAGATGAAGCGCGCATTTCAAATCAGCGATCGAAAAGCTCGCACGGCTCGCCGCATATACAAGCGTGTAATGCCTCACATATTTCCGGCAGCGGCTGGGGGAAAAAGCGAGAAAATTTCGCTGCTATAGGCGAGCGCGAGAAATCCAGCGGCACGCACTTTTCTTTCCTTCTCGCGGCTGACTTTTTTACGGCCAGCAGCAGCAGCAGCAGCAGCCACTCGGTTTTCAGTTCCTCTTACGAGTACTGCGCGGCAGCGAAATATGCGACTGAAATATTACTGGCTTGCGCGAGTGAGCGAGCGGTCTTTGAAAAGCGCGTCGGAGCTTTTGCCGGAGAGACTTTGCCCTCTCTCTTTCTGCAGCGCTCGAGGCGGTTTTGCTTTCCCTCTTGCGCGTAAAAGCGTGTTTGCGGCGCGGAGGTAACGAAAAAAGCGTGAAAAGAGAGGAGGAGGAAGGGGGCGCAGGCGAGAATGAAAGACGACGACGGCAAGGAAAAAGGTCGACGGCAGAAAAGCTCTGCTTCCTTTTTCGCTTGTGGTGACGGTCCGTAAAATTATCAAACGCTAACGAGAACGCCGGATTCTTTTTGCCACCGCAAGTCTCTTTCGCGCGCGCGCGCGCGCTCGCGTGTCGGAAGCTTTTTTATGCGTCTTTCTCTCCATCCCTATCCTTCTCTTTTTCCGTCTGTCTCTTTCTCTCATACGTTTTCTGCCCGTGAGACTGCGACAGTGTACATCGTATACCGCTTTCCGTCACTCTATACGTGAGTATTTATGTGTGTTAAATGATGGACTGGATCCCGAATCTTCATTCTCGGTTTTAAGTAGTTGTAAAACTACTCTATTATTTTGTACGTGTCTATTCGCTAATTGTAACTCAAAGCTTATTGCTTCCTCATAGAGGAAGCTTTGTAATAGTAAAATTTTGAGTTTCGTCAAATCGCTTTGGAAACACGTTTC
>UELX01000957.1:0-55258 GCA_900480035.1 Eupelmus urozonus
CCCCAACCCCCCCGGCACCACCCCCGACAACCTACTGCTTTTATATTCTTATGGGATCCTACTGCGCGACCCTCTTCTGCTTTTATTTCCTCATTGGCCAATTTAATCGCCGGCACTCGGCAGCCAATTACTAAGAAACGAGTAAATATTTGCCTTTATCCTAATTACCTTTATGCTCTGCTTCGGAGCGAGAAAAACAATTTTGAAATTTTTTCTTGCCCGTAAATGCAAACAGAATCTTGAAACGAGTTGATGATTTTCTTGAAAATGGTAGAAATATACTTATATTGATTCGTTTAATAATATTTTCTTCTTCCAACTTGTTTAACCTTTCTGCATACGACTTTAAAAACAATTTCAAAAACAATTTTGCTATTATAAATTAATTCAGTTCAAAAACTTATTATTCAAGGTAGTTTTGAGTCTTACATTTGTTTGAAACTTTATACGACTTGTTTATTGCAAACACAAACGAACAATTAAACAGATTCTATCCTACTTTCATTGTAAACTTTGAAATATCTAACTTCACGACTAATTTGCATTGTCAATGCTTCGATAGAATAATATTTCTTTAATGCCAAGAAGCCGTTTACAAAAAAAAATTATAATTACCTAGCTAACTTTTTTAATGTTTTTTAAACTCTTGTCTAAACATCTCAACTGAGATTTAAAATATTCATGACCCAGTTAAGGTTTTAACACAGCAGTGAACGTGATAATTATCTGGAAATTTAAAAAGTGATATAATAGACTGAAAATTATAATGCGACGTTTCGATAAAACTACAACACGCGACGGTTTTAGTACTTGCAAAATATCATGCGTTTTGTAACATTAATTATTATGTAAATTAGAATAAGACCTCAACTTTACAATAACTTTATTATAACGTTTATTATTTATTCTACATCTTTAATTAGTTTTTTGTAAATCGTATAGCAATTATTTTTTAAATTATCAGAATTAAAAAAGCAACTAAATTTGGTCGAGTATACTTATGCAGGCATGCGTGTAAATACTCGGGTCTTACCAGACTCGACATTTTCTACTTGACTATATCTCGTAAGAGAATACCAGCAAGAAAATTTTGTTAAAAATGGAAAAAAGTTGAAATGTAACAAAATATAAAATATTACGTGAAAAATATTATAAAGTTAAAATCTAAAATATTTTATTGGAAAATCTGAAAGTATGTACTCTAACTTTGTTTTATACCAATTCAAAGTCCTTCTAGATATTTCTTCAAACATTCTCAACAGTAAAAAAACATACATGATTCTTGAATTTTTTAAGAAAAGGGCTCAAGTTGAAAAATGTAGGGTCCCTATCCACTTTTTGAAATTAATTTTTAAAGCGGTCGAATTTCGCTCGAAAATCGAAATAGATGTCTCAAAAAATTCTTATTTAAGGTATCTGTGCATTCATGTATATTTTATTTTTTCAAAGTGAATAAATTTAACTTGAAGCACGCTTTTCAATACTTTTTCTTTTAACAAAGTTCAAGCTCTTTTGTCAATTTCAAAATTTTCTTCTATCATAACATTTTTTTATAAAATATTTTTATCTAAATAGAATACCACAAACTTCGTATAGGAAAAATCAGTTTTCAAAACAATTAAATATAAAATATATTGTATTAAAACTAGTAAACACCAAAAACTTTATTTTGGTAGTGTTCTAAAAAGTTTTCTGAATAATTTTCGTAATATATATGAAAAGAAATTCTCGATATTTATTGCATGGTTAAAGACATTGCGGAAAATAAATTAATTGCTCAAGGTAGTCTACAGAAAGCTGAAAAATCTCTGCGATAGCATTAAAAGTTATACTCTTTATAGAGAAAAGATATCGACATTTAAAGGTGTTTCAGAAAGTGAAAGGAAGCTTCAAATATATCCTTTTAATTAAAAGGAAAATGAAAAAATCAACAGTAGCTACAGAAAGCTGCAAACGAAGGACTTTGATAAAAGAAAAAGCTTAAAAGAGTAAAAAGAGAATTGCGAATGTTGTAATTAAAATGATTTAACAATCTCGGTACTAATTACGGAGCGCGCTTATATACTATAACTATAACCGGTGTGCAAAGTTAAAATATTTATTATTACCATGATTTGACATTTGCCACTTAAATAATAAGGAAAAATCATTAATCTACGAGAAGGAAATAAAAAGACTAAAGACACCCTTCCCATAATAAGTAGTTTGATTTATATAAATAGAGTAGAGTTTGACATAAGAATGGGCTAATAATAAAGGAATCAGAGAGAATAAGGTTAGTCTTTCTCTCATCACAATAACGATTAATTCCTTTGGGCGCGGGACAGTTCTTTTCTCATCCGCGCGCGCCAGCAACATCATTTCTTAGCACACTTATGAGTAGTGAGAGGCTTTCATTCACGCGCTGAAGCACTATATAAGTAGGAAAACTCAGAGTGACTCGGCGAGAAACGAACTACGGGAATAGCCGTCAGGCTCGAAGCTCGGTTGCTAAGAGAGACTTCAACTTCTCCCTCTTAGGTATACGTACGTATACCAGCTTGCGCGTGGAGGCGCGCAATTCTGACGAATTGCCGAAGGGTGGGAACCGTGTGCGCCCACGGTTGTAAAAAGTAGAGCACACTTAGAGCTGGAGAGCCCGACGAGTTATCCCGAGTTGCGACTCGCGCGATTAGCTACCGAGCAATCTTCCCTTTTCCCCCAACCTATTGTCTCTCTTATTGAATAAACCTAGCCTCCTTTCATTTAATTATTTTCTTCTCTTTCGCCGTTTTTATTACTAGTTGCCTCACCTACTTTCGCTTTCGTTGAATCCTTAAAACTATGTACGGAAAAGTCATTGTCAATATTGAATCGCTGAAATCATTACTTTATTTTCTTTTACGTACATTTGTTTTGACTGTTAGTGTTGTTCCAATTCGGACATTATGTCTTATTTAATGCCGACATTACGTGACCAATGCACTTAACTTATTGGGGGCAAGTCTTAAACTGACCGTTTCAAGCCGTTTTGTCGTTACATATATAAATAAATGTATGTTTCAACTGTATTTCTTAAAAGGATAAAAACTAAAGTGGCAATCGAGCTCTGGTTACTTAGATTTAAATTTACGTCAAAGTATTAATTATTGATTAGTGTTAAATGAATAATTTTTTTTATTTTTATGTGTTAAGAAATCATGTTTCTAATAAAATTGATTACATTTAATATATAAATTGATTATTTTACCATTCCACATAGTTGAATTTTTAGTACACATTAGCGAAAAGGGAACGGGGTTTTCTTCTACCTAAAAAAAAAACGCATTATCCGGGGGCATGAGCATTCATTTCCAAGCAAATAGCATAGTACTTTGTTCCCGGCTGATCGAGAATAAAGATATAACTTTAAAAAGGGGTGTGCTGAAAATTAATTTCCTTATTGCACGACAACATAATCAAATTATCGGCCGGCATTGTTGAAAAGCGCGATAAGAAGCCGCTACTAGTATATAACAAAAGCCTTTTTACACGTTTGTCCACAGAGCGGCCAGTAGCTCTTCAAGAGGCAGCGAACCGACTGAACAGGAATAATGGCACCCGGAAGAACCTACGCTGGGAGAACAGGCCGAACCGGCATCCCTCCTACCTGCGCGGTACCTTCAAGTTCTTCTGCTGCGCCGGCCGACCGAATTACCTTTGATCTCAGATTTGCCGGGCTATCCCGCACCCCTCGCAAGCAATCAAAACGAGCAGGAAGATAAATTATCGCGCCCTTTCGCGAGAACTTCTTTCTCCAGAATTTCTCAGTCTTTCAATTCAGCAGAACAAAAAAAGAATGCGCACAATGGCCCACGCACTCGTCGTGTGCTCGTTGCATAAACAGAGTTAAAAGCAAAAGGGAAAAAATATATGCGTATATATATATCTACGGGACAATCCGTTGAACGGGTAGACAAAAATATGAGCAAATACAAAAAAAAAAAATAATAATAATCTTCATTTTATTATAGTTGAGGCTGGTGAAGCGATAGCCAATCAAAAATAAAACTAAATAAATAAAAACGCATTCAGTCAATTTTTCAAATCGTCGGACGTTGCGACTCGAATTAGTAAGAGAAATATTAAGAAACAAGTAAATAAATAAATAAAGGTGTTGAGCAAAAATTATCAATCTTGTACAAGTAGCTTGTAGTTGAACTACTCTATACTGCCGCCAAAATGAAGCGAAGTACCGTAAGCAACAAAGTAACTAAAAAAAAAAACACAGTCGCTCGTTACAGTCCATCGTCATTCGCGCCTAGACGCGCTTGCATATCCGCAGATTCACGCAGACAGGGTTCGAGAAATATAAAATATACAAAACGGCTGTGGGTTTGAGTGGCAGTGCTCCCTCGACATGAGAATTCTCGGCAAGATTCGAGCGAGAAAATCAGGCATGAATCTCACGTATAGGGTACTAACGGAACGAGCAAAAAAGAGAAAGAAGGAGGAAAAAAATAACGCGTTAAAACGGGTCCAAGTTGAATATATTTGGCTTTGGTGCTGCGTGTCAGTTCATATCAAATGATAGCAATAAAACAAAATATAAATGAACGTAACATCATGAGCCAATCGGAGAGCAGAGATGGGGAAAAGTACGGAAGTCAAAGCACTTTTCTTAGAATTTTTTCCCTTGAATCTAGAAGTACTTATATCAGCGCGAACTTTGTATACTAAAAATCGACTAGTGTTATTGTATACCTCGTAGGCAATTATTATTGAATGCTCGATTTTCATTAAGGCGATTGCAGATAGCTTGCAGACGGAAATGAATTTTCATTATTTTTCCTGCTTTATCGTGAATCCTTTACTAATTTCGCTGCGCCCTCTTTCTTTTCCTCTCCATCTATTACCGAGCAGAAAATGAATATTTCAGAATATCAGGAACGCCGATTTATGAATTAATTACTAAAGGACAAGTAGCGAGAAAAGGTGAATCACAAAAGGATTATAAAAGGGAATCAAATAAGAGTATAAGATACCATAAATAAATGATTGAAATTATAGTCTTGTGCGTAGCACGCAGTGCGTACAAATGAAGATTCTAGAATTATATATAAATACCGCATTATATCTATATATAATAACGTCTAGCGAAATGTAGAATTAGGTAAAAAGAAAGTTATATAGTATTTTGTGATAAATTATTGAAAAAAAATATAATAAAAAATAACAAATAGATCAATTATATATATATAGACGATTTAAAATTGCGCGCTGTGAACATGTCGATTGAATACTTATATATAACATATATACGCTCGTAGCACCGTGCGTATACCCGTGTATATGTAATATATCTCGTGGAGTGGGTGCGCGTCGGCGAAAAAAGAATCAAAAGAAAAAGGAAGAGTATTTCATGCACATCATCATCATCCTTTGGCTCCCCCATTGTTGTAAGAAAGATCGGCTTTTTCTGAGAGAAGAAGACGAGGATGCCGTGAGAAAAAGAAAGAAACTAGAGAACAAGGATTTCGTATCGTAAACGTAATTTTTGTATGAGAAGAATATAATACAAGGCTATTGCGGCTGAATTGAGATCATATTGGCAGTGTCCGTGTTATTATTTTCTTTTTTTCTTTAACCAAAAATTAAAACTACTATCGTCACAAAAGTATGGCCTACGAGTATGTATCGCACCTGAGACACATATGAGAAAAAGATTGTGCACCTTCTGAGCCAAACCGATATGTTGAAAACAAATTTTGTTTTCTCACTGTTGGATTACTATAAATTTCACCAGTTAGATTATAATGTTTACTTACAATAAAAATCAATAAATTAATTCAAAATCATATATAAGAGCACAAAAAATGTAAGAAAAAAACTTACTACTGAGCCACGCGCGATACGATTTATCACGCCTCTTATATAACAATCACATACACTGTCTTTCTTGTTTTTCTAAGCGCACATATTCACATTGTGTATCGATGCATCAATATGTATGAAAAAGTATAAAAAAAAGGTCTGCTATTTTCTTACTGTTATTTTAATAAGAAATGAAGTTGATGAAAGGAAAAGTGTAATAGAGTATTATAGAGTACAATTGAAGAAGGAAATAAACAGGAAACTTTCATAGATATTATATCTCGAACTCTTTAATAATTCTACATGATTATGAAAAATAGAGGCTAGAATAAAAGAGTATAACTTATAATTTGTTAGTGGAGCATACATTGAGATATATAAAATTATATATTATATAATAGAAATATATAAAACAGGATGCTTCTAATATGAGCACGACTTCTGGGTTTCTCTCGTTTCTATACATAAAAATATTTATGCATTGGGCATTCATCGATATCTATATACATTAAATATAGAATATATAAATGAGGTTGAAAAACGGGTACTACTTTAGCGATTATATACGATTAAACAAAATGAATAAATAAATTTTATTAACGCGCTGGGCGCGCTAATCATATACAAATACACGTTAGTGCAATTATGCAGAATTCTCATTATATGCGCTTAATAAACTCTCGGGGCGCAAAATTACTAATATACACGATAAATATATAAATACATATAAAATATTATATATTTTCAACTGGAGCTTTGCGTAAAATATTTTGCATAGCTCGCAATAAAAACTAGGAATGTAGCAGCACCTTTAATAAAAGAGAGAGCATTTTCTTAGGGGAAAGATTTTAAATTTAAAAAAAATAATAATATATTTACTAATGGCAGCAAATTTCAAGTCAATATTAAAACTATTACAATTATATGTATGCCTAGTTGAAGTTTTAAAAACGACATCGCATATTTCACGCACACATATATAAACATCTTGACTTACACGCGGATACAAAAATACACTGAACACGACAAGGAGAAAGATAATGTTAAAGTTATATTTGAAATGGGTAAAAAAATGAAAAAAAAATAAAAAAAAAACAACAATGCCAAATTTATGATATTCTGACACTTTATTATAAATGGACGTGGACCAAATCTATCCAATTCACTGAATACGCGACCACAATTTACGAATATTGTGTAGCCATTATTCATTATATTTCTTATAAATGTATTCTTATAATGAACTTTACTTGCCAAGTAATCTTTCATACCATCGTACATATGGTTCACTTTGAATTCTATTCATTGTTTCACTATAAAAAAAATGAAGGATTTAAAAGAAAACGATACAAATTTTTTAACGAAACTTTTATAATTGTTGTTTTTGCGAGGAAAACTCATATGTATCTGTATCTGTGACCAATGAAAAAAAAAAGATAAAAAGTACCGAAAAAGCGTTTTTAATCTTGTTTAAAAAACGGTCCTTCCGTTTATTCTCCGTTCACCTTTTTTTATTATATATATATATATATATACATATAAATATTTACATTCGATTTCGAATTGTAGCACAGAGTATGTTTAGGAGACGATCGAGCAATCAAATAAAAAGTGACCTCATCTGCGCTAATTAATATATACAATATTCCGAATTAAAAAATGTAAATATTATAATATATCGAATAAACATTTATCGAAAAGTCTTAAAAGTTTTTCTCTATTATAAATATTCCCTCTTCTTTTGTATAACTTTCCGCTCGATTTGCATGCGCGGCAATTTGATTTATGAAGATCCTAAAACACGATATCAGAAATACTTGCAAATATAAAGGGGCTGGGGGACGGGGAAGAAAATGGTAAATGTGCCAACGAGGGATAAACTTGAGTATCGCGAAATATTTCCTTTCTATCGACTTTTATAAAATCATATTTATTTCAAAGCACACTTTAATCTTTTGAAATTTTGACTATTTGTACCTTTTATATGTAAATACCTATATAAGTATACCGTCTGACTAGTTCCGCGGGGATGAAAATATTTTGAATAAATTTGTTTCGTCCGCGCAGATAAAACGAACGGAGGATATTTTTCCCCATACTGATTTGTATAAAATATGAGGAAGATTTGAATTTTTCTTCGCTCTAAATGGGATTCATTATGTATTTCTCTTCCTCCTCTCATTTATAAGATTGTACAAAATACAATATAGCTCGCTTGAAATGAGATTTTAAAACCGTAGTAAATATACAATTTTTTTCATCTGCAACGAATACGTTTACCTATATACATATAGATTTAATTTTCCCGCGAGTGCAAAATCGATTTTTAAATGCAAATTAGAAAAAAAAAAGTTATATTGTACACGAGCACGCAATGTAATGCACGGCGTAATGGACGGCAGATAAAAGAAATAAACTGCATGCACATTAAGCGACATTTTTATTAATATAAAAATTCATTCAAATTTATACGTTCTCATTATTCGATAAAAAGAATATTGTATCCACTGCTTCATGTAATCACCAATTATGCAAAATTGAAAATCTTTCTAGTATCTCAGATAATGAAAAAAGTTAAGGACAGACAATTAAAGTCGGAATTTAATAATAGAGTTCGGAATTTATAAATAGATATTTAAATTAAAAAGAATAGCTGAAAGTATAATGAATTAAGATAGCGAGTATTTATAGATATAGGAATTGTTACAAAATTTGTAAATTTTTTTAAAATTCAAAGTCAATTAGCAAATTTTGTTGCGCACATTAAAGTTGCCCGTCTTAATTAACGGAATTGTATTGATTGTGTTGTGGGACTCGCTACGCTTAAACAAAAAGCACTCAACTTGAGTGACTTTACCTTTGAAGGATATAATATTGTGATTTCGTACATTATTTAGAAAGCACTGTACAGCTGGTCAAAATAAAAAAAAATTTGTTTTATTTCTTTTTATTTTTCCAACGTCGATCGAGCATAATCACGCGTACTATTTGTGCAAACGGCTATTCTAATTCTAATCAGTCACAGAGAAAAATGTATTGCACCGGTCCAATTACTTAGCTGTTTGTTCATTTTCCGACTTTATTTTTTCTGTTACCGTGCAATGGCATATTAATTTACAAGGTATTATATCAATATAATAGCTATTTTATAGATGTAGTCATATATGACTATGCGTGTATATTTGCGTGCAACAATTAAGCTATAAAAACTGTTGATTGGGTGCGCATAAATATATGTCTATATACCTATGTGTATACATTTATAAATATATATATATACATATACATAGACACACATATATATATATACATACGTATACCTAAACATATCCTGATTCTTTACTTTACTTTACTTTATTATGATGGCCGTGGGTCCCTGCTGGACTCCGATATGCCACAAATATCCTGATTCGCGTATGAAACGTTGTATGCACACACACACATACACAACTTATACGCCTGCGTGGAGATGAAACGGGTATTGATAACCCACGAAACTCACTTTAATATACTCCCACTCGATCTATCTATATACATTTATATATATAGATATATATATATAGTGTGAACATAGCCGCGATTCACGGGATCATACCGGTGCACAGTGGACTCCTACAGGGGACAAATAAGAACGTACTATGTTTATCTGATTGTTGATTTGTTGATTTTAAAAAAAAAGCTCTCTTTATTAGCTATAGTGATTATAGAGTTAACTTATTTTATAAGGATTAAGAGAGTATTTTTTTGGAGCACAAAAACATGGGTTAGTAACTTAATCAGCGTTCATACGTGTCATAACCTAAAAATACCGGTTTAACAGTTCTTTTTTATAATTTTTAGTAAAATTTATTTTAGCTATAGGTAAAATTAAACAAAATTATTGTTGCAGCTGTGACCAGTAAAGTTTCCTTCATTCTGTCATCCATTCTTACGGTGCTTCTATTTTCTGGGATGCAAATGTACAAAACTTGGTTAATTTCTTCCAAATTACATATAGTTTTAGGAGGCTATATTGGATCTTTAGTATTTCTCTTTTTACTTACTGCCCTTGGTAATTTAGAAGCTATATTATTTGGCAAATCATTTCAGCTAAAACTTTTTCCCGAAGGTAAGTCTAAATGTTTCTATTGTCTTGTACTTACAATACTTCTTAATTAACTAAAGTTATTTATTTTACAGTTTTTATGTCCTTAATTGTTTCTTTGGTGGCATCTGGTTTAATACATCGAGTTGCAACAACAACTTGTTTTCTGTTTTCAATTGTTGCCTTATATTATATTAACCGTATTTCTCAAGAAACATATTCGACTGCAGTACCTCAAGTGAATATTCACACAAAAAAGAAAAAATAGTTACTTAATAATCTAAAACTTTTCTACTATTTGTATTTTGTAATTAAGTCTGACAATAAAAATTAAAATAACAAATAACAAACAATTTTATTCAAATAAAAATATTGATACCCATTTTTATTTTTTTTTTTTATTACAAGCAACAACAGTAAGATGAGCATAACGAATTTTTATTTTGTTTTCTATTATAATAAAAAAAAAAATGATTTAAATTATAATTATATTGTGGATGTATCATAACAATGTACCTTACGTTGCTTTTGGAGAGTGCTTGTTATGATTTTTTCTTCTGTAACTTTCAGCTTCTTCTTTGTCGCTAAAATACTCGTAGGTGTCATCTGAAGTTTCTACTTCATAGGGATTTGTCTGAGATTTAGGTATTTCATGTACCTGATCATGTGGCTGATTTATTGGTGAAACATGTTTGTAAATAGTCATTGCCTGTAAGAATTATTAGTTATACTATCATTCTTTTAGATTAAAATAAATTTTTTCATATATTATTATTACCTGGGCAACAAAACTACTGATATCTCCAATATTTTTGGGTATAATTACAGTATTATTTGTCTTTGCAAGTTTATCAAATGCTTCAATATATTTTTCTGCAACGGTAAGGGCGGCTGCATTTTCTCCATTTCTAACTTCTAAGGCTGATGCTATCATTTCTAAACCCTTTGCACGAGCAGATGCTACTGACAACATAGCTTCTGCTTCACCATTAGCTTTGTTTATTTGCTCTTGCTTTTCAGCCTCTATAATTTTATATCATTAGTTTATTTAGTTCTAAATTAACTCATGACTAAAATTTAAAATTTTCTTCACTCACCTGAACCAAGAATTCTTGCCGTTCTTTTACCCTCTGCAATATTTATATCAGCTTCTCTAATACCTTCTGATTCAAGAATAGCAGCTCTCTTCTTTCTTTCAGCTTCTACTTGCATTTGCATAGCTTCATGTACTCTTTCGGGTAACCTTATGTCACCTATAAAATTTGATGTACTAATGAGATGTAACTTTTTTAAATTTAGAATTTATGTTTAGAAAATTGATGACAACTTACGAATTTCATAACGAAGGCAAGATATACCCCAAGCTTCACTAGCTTTGTTTATACTTTCTACAATGCTAACATTAAGGCCTTCTCTTTCTTGAAAAACTTTATCTAAAGATATTTTTCCCAATTCTGATCTCATTGTAGTTTGTGCTAACTGAATAATAGCAAATTCAGGATCCTCAACTCCATAAGATGCTAAATATGGATTATTTATTCTCAAATATAATACTCCATCAATATTTAAAGTAACATTGTCTGTAAATAATAACAAAGTTACAAATTATAACAAGACATATAATTTTGATATTTAAAGTAGAGATAAAAATGTTTAAAAAAGAATTTTCAGATAAATCTCTTAAATAAATTATTAGAAAAAATTCTTTATAGAAGAATTAATATTTAATATTAAAACATATATTGCAAGAATCCTATAGTTTATATCTATAAAATCATTATTACCAGATGTGATTGCACTTTGTTTTGGAACATCTATTGCAATTTCTTTAAGACTTTGTACATATTTAACTGTGTCAACTATTGGAATAAGTAGATTGAGACCAGGCTCTAATATTCTATGAAATTTTCCCATCCTTTCTACAACCCATGCCTAAAAACAAGTAAGTATATAAAATAACAAAAAATAATCTTGTGAAATAAAGCATGAATTATTGTTAAACAAAATATCTTATTTAAAAGATTAATAGATACCTCTTGCTGTGGAACAAACATAACAACTGTATTAAGTGGTGTAGTTGATTTTTCTCTGACTTGAAGAGGAGAAAATAAGGTTCCAGCATTTCCAAATTCTACATTAGCAGCAATACAATTCTGTAAAAAAAAGTAAATAAATTTAAACAGTAAATAAAATATTGACCGGCATGTCATAAAGAATCGCTTACTCTAAGAGCGCCAACGTTGCGCAATAATTTTGTTTTGCTTAACATTGTGGAAGTTCTCTCTAATAAAATTGAATTATTTACAATATTTGACGCTCAAGTTGCGTCAGTTGATTTTTAATTTTGGCCACTTATCTTTAAGTTTTTTTATCAGTAAAATAAATATCACTTCATTCGCGAGTACATTTTCGCCTGTAACTCTAACCTCTCTGCGTATACTGCAATAGGTCTGCAAATCAGAACACCAGAAGTCTATCAAAGCGTTTCACGTTCCACCGTTTCAGCAAGTGTTACACTTTGCGTCAAAAAACACATATTTGAATATGTGATTATACTTTAAGCGTAAAACATCAGAAGTAAAAAATATTTTATTCATTTCATTTCACGTTAAAAATGCTTTTCTACAATGTTTTAGATTTATACAGTCTTAAAATTTATTTATCATATTTAATTTTTTTTATATTAATTTTCATTGACAAATAAATACGCCGGTCATGAAGGTCATTGCACATATATGTATCTATGTATATTTACGCCGTGTGGTGGCTGTCTCTGACTCATCGGCCACAATATTATATGCTCTGAGGCCACAACCACAACTCCATGATGTGTACTTGTACTGTCGGTCTGTTCACACTCTTTAGTTCGCATTCCACATTCCGCAAGTCCCAGCAAGTAGGATTGCAAATGATTATTGATTGATGAACAGACCTTCTTTTTCTTATGCACGTGCACCACGTGTGTCTGTTTGCCGACTATAAACTGTAATGTTTTCGTAAAAAGTAGACTTGCTGAAATATTTGAAGCTTGACAAGTTATTAAATAACGACATATTTTACACTAATAGTAAGTAAGGAAAAATCAAGGAAAATGTTTATATTATATTACTGTTAACCTTAAGGTACTATACTTACATCTATTTTGTGTACTTTTAGAAACTTGCTTTCATAACCTTAAGTTGTAATACGATCTACAGTCATTTTCACAACTTTTTAATTGAATAATGCTGCAAAAATATATTCTGAGATGATCGAAAATAAAAAGAAAGTGCTTTCAACGAAAATGGATCCTGAAGAAGATATAGACTCTGATGAATTAGAAAAACAAGAACCTGTCATTAAAATCAGTACTAAAAAACGAAAACTAATTACTGATGACACTACAGTAAAAAAGAAGGAAAAATTAGAGAAGAATTTATATAAACAACCAACAGTAGAAGAACTCAATCAACTTAGAGAAACTGAAAATTTGTTTCATTCGAATTTATTTCGATTGCAAATTGAAGAAGTTCTTGAAGCAGTTAAAATAAAAAATAGTTGCAAAAAGTTATTTGAGACTTGGTTTGAACAGTTTAAAAATAAAATAAATGCACTCAAGGATACCAAAGAAGTTGAGGTAAGGTTTTTCTTTTTGAATTATATATAAGGTTTGGAATAATAAAAAATATTTTTATTCTAGCTCAGTAATGATGCATTCATTAAAAATTGCGATATTAAAGTTCCTATGGAACAGTTACCCAATGATTGTGTGGGTACTTTCAAATTTTCACCACCTTCAAATATAATAGTAGGTGGTTCATACTTATTAGATACAGTTGTAGGACCTGATGCCTCAATTGACATATTAGTAGAAATGCCAGAAAATGTATTTCAAAAAATAGATAGCAAAAATTATAGGTACATGCGAAAAAAAGCTATGTATTTAACTTACATAGGATCTATTATGAGCGAAGAACTGGCAGAAAAAATATCTTTTGCTGGAAGTCATTCGAATCCAATTCTAAAAATTGTTCCAAGTGGAGATTTAGGAAAAACAATTGTGTTATACATTCATGTTGTAGTTCAAGAAACTGCTTTTAAAATAAATAAATTTACACCAGAAAAGAATAATGTCAGATTAAAATGGTTTTTTAAAAAAGAAGATGGAGATGATAGTAATTTATTTTCTAACAAAAAATTAAATATAAAATTATGCAAAATTTTTCAATTTACATTAAATTTTTTCTTCTTGTTTTTAGTGATTAATCCACCTACACCATATTACAATAGTGTGATACTACGAGATTTAACTACATTAAAAACAAATCTTCAAAATGTTAAAATGATCAAAGAATATCCAAATATAAGAGATGGAATAATTCTATTAAAAATCTGGTTGAGACAAAGAGAATTTTGTAGTAATTTTGAATCATTTAATGGCCACGTTATCACAATGTTTGTATTGTATTTACTTTTTATAAAAAAGTTAAATACATTTATGAGTAGTTACCAAATAGTCAGAAACACATGGACACACTTAGGTATTAAAAGAATTTAATATATTGAGATAACGAATTTATTGTTCGTGTGGCGAAGTTTTCAAAGAAATGAAGTAGACAAGTTGATCTCCGTGAACTATCCGTATTTATTTAGTTTGCACGACGTTTCGGATGTATTAAATTAAAGAAAAAGGGA
Organism: Eupelmus urozonus; assembly: GCA_900480035.1. Lineage (NCBI taxonomy): Eukaryota > Metazoa > Arthropoda > Insecta > Hymenoptera > Eupelmidae > Eupelmus > Eupelmus urozonus. The sequence continues at coordinate 14,591 of UELX01000957.1, forward strand.
CGTTAATTTAACACGTCCGAAACGTCGGCAAACTAAATAAATACGGATAGTTCGCGGAGATCAACTTGTGTTTATTTTATTTCTTTGAAGAATTTAATATAAATCACACTTAAAAAATTATTTATAAACAAATAAATTTTTTTTTTTTTTCAAGCAAAAATGAATTGGAGTAAAGAAGGTATAACTTTTTGCCAAGAAGACAAAATTAATGAACGAATAGTTGTATATCACAGATACTATGATTGCGTTTTTGTTGATTCTACTGGATTTCATAACATCGCAGCGAATATACTTGAAGAAACATTCAAATGGATTTCAAATCAAGCAGAAATGTCTATTGAATGTTTAAATAATACAAGAGCAAATAGTTTTCAAATACTTTTCATGCAAAAAGTACCTTTTTATAACTCGTTTGATCATATTATTTGGTAATAATAATATTACTTCTAAAAATTTATTCAGTAAATTTGATAATTTTATTTTATTTATTTATTTAATATTGATTACAGCTTATATAATTTAAAAGCTTTAGAAAATATTATAGAAGCAAATATTGAGTCCAATGATAAATTAAATTATGGATCTAATAAGTATGTATTTGCTTTAAAACTTATGTTAAAGTACTTGAAACAAGGATTAGGAAATAAAGCATCAGCAATAAGCGTTTTACCACGTAAAATAAAAGAGTGGGAAGTAAATGATAAAATTCCTAATGATCTTGAAAGAATTTACATTGGTTTACTGTTAGATCCAGACTTTTCTTTTAATATTATTGAAAAAGGGCCAAGTGCTAATCTCCCTGAGGTAAGAGCATTTAAATTTTTCTTTTTATATATCTACATAACTTGTATGTATTCTAATCTATCATTTAAAAATTTAGGCAGAATCATTTCGAAAATTTTGGGGCGATAAATCTGAGCTTCGTAGATTTAAAGATGGAACAATTTGCGAGGCTGTTGTTTGGGCTAAAGAAAAAGCAACTCTTGCTCAAAAGCGAGATATACCTAAAGATATTGTAAAATATTTATTCAAGGAGAAATTAAAACTATTCGATCAAAGGCATTATTTCATTTTCTCTAACCAAATGGAAGAATCGCTACAATTAAAAAGGGTACTGGTTTTTATGAATTTAATAAAAATAATATAGATGTCTATTTAGGTTTGAATGTCAGTTTTATATACTGTAGATGAAAGAATCTGTTATCAGAAATAAACGACGTAATTATTTAATAATTCTTTTTTTAGATATTTTTTTCAGAAAAATATAATTAATAAAATTTCTCAGTTAGCTAAAATCTAAAATGAAATTTAATAATACAAATTTTAAACCAGGCTAAAAATAGTATAATCAATAAAATTTATTTATATTTTTTTGATTAAAAATTAACTTGATTTATTAAAAAAAATGATAACTTAATATACAATGATAATAAAAGAAATTCATTTTTAAGTTACACGGTTAATTATGGCATATAATTATAAAACTGATAGCAATTCTAGAACTTTAACAGATTAAAGGAGTATACGTTGTTGGTTGAGTCGCGATAATTATTGAGACTGCATTTTTCAAACACTAAAATTGTACAAAATAAGTAATTGAGAATAATTATTTAACATTTATATAAAGTTAACAGAAAAATTTAAAAATCCTTATTTATTTCAATTGCAAAAAATTTGTTCTAGATCAAAGTAACAAAGTTCCAATATGGTACAGAAGAGGCATCTTTGCAAGCTATCAATGCTTTCAACTCTCTCGAAAAGGAACTTTCTTCCTTGACAGATCTGCCACTTTCAATAAACGGTGTGCAGGGTTGCAGTCCTTTGTTCCGCTACACCGATGTTTTTCCACCTTTGTCGAGCACTCGTAAATCAGATGAAAAAAACGTCATCGATGGAAAAGAACATCTCATATTCCCTGAAGATAAAAGTCTTGAGGAATCGCCTATGTATCTTGCGCCAATCGAGGCCACGGTCCAGTTGTCAACGAGCGGCAAGTGGCCAGACGATCTCAAAGCTTTACGAATGACTAAAGCTGCCTTTCACGTGCAAATCGCCGAATGTTTGAGAAATCAGCACAAGCTGCGTGCTCACGGTGCTTTAGATTATATTGATGTTATGAAGGTGAGAACTAATAATAATGTTGAAATGTATTATTGAGATAAAAATTGTTTTTTTTTTCTTTTTCAAAATGAGTTATTATAATTTCTTGATCATAAATAATTCATTATTTTTGTTCTTTTTTATTTTAGGATGGTTTTGTTTTTCGACTCAGGATTGCGCATCAGAAGGAGATCGGTCTTATGAAACAAGAAGTTGGAGAAGATGGGGTGATAAAATACAGGGACAATGAGGAATCTTTGGCATTAGAAGAAAAGCTCTTTCATTTGCCGAGGATTACCGGTGCTTTGTATGGGTACGTTTGAACAAAAGTTTGAGTAACTTTAACTTTTATTATTTTAATTATTATTTTAAAACGTATGAATGCATCACGGATGATATGATTGCAGACCAAAAGTGTAAGAACAAAAGAAATGTCACATTTGTTAAATTAGTACTTGTATCTATATTTACTGTATTGTATTAGGTACTAACAAATCATCCTTAACACACCAAACAATCCCTGATGTAATAACTCGTCTAATTAGTGCTTTCATCCTTCCTGTTATAGTTTGCATTGCCAGCATCCGTCGTTTGGGCCAGCCTGTTGCTTGGCGAAACGCTGGCTCGCGTCCCAGCTCATCGATGACTCTCTCATGCCGGATATCGGCGTCGAGCTGCTCATGGCCTCGCTCTATCTCAATTCCGATCCATATAAGCTGACTAACGCGCCACAAGTGGCCTTTCTCAGGTTCCTTGAGTTTTTCGCCCGCGAGCATTGGAGCACCGATCCAATAATCGTCAATTTCAATAACGAGTTGACTCGTGAGTATTCTATTATCTTTGACAACTTCATCTATACCATTATTTGATGAATGAATTTAAACATTTTAAAAATACTAATACATTCTAAAATAATTCGAATTATGTATGTTCAAGTCGTACATGCTAAGTGAAACTAATAAAAAATATGATTCCATTAATTTTAATAAATAATTATTTATTTTAAATTTTATAAACATGTAAATGCACAATGAAATTTGTTTTGCAATATAACGCCTTCAATTAAAAGACATATATTCAATAACCATAATTTAATTTTAAGCTAAAATTTTTAGCCACTTTCAATATAAAGTGCATACGCAAACAACTAATATCTACTAATAACAGGTGAAGAAATCGTAGAAGTGGAAAACCTTTTTGGCACATCGCGTGACACGCTTCCGACACTGTTCATCTCCACCCCGTACGACAAACAGTCAAGCATGTGGACGAGGAAAGCACCGAACTTAGTAATCTTGAACCGCATCAGCGCGTTGGCGAAAGAGTCACTCAGGCTAGTGGAAATACAGCTCTTTAATCATAACTTAATCTGCTGTGATCCGCTATTTAAACCACCTCTGGGTTCATACGACTGCTTAATAAAACTAAAAGATTCGCTGAATTCACGTAGGTACGAGGCTACACACATTGGAAACAATTTATCCATTAATACTCTGCATCCATTTAAAGAGCACTCGAAGATGAAGATACCCATCATTGCGTTCGACCCAGTAGCAGAGTATTTGAAAGAAATGAGAGTGAGTTTATACGTCTTCATTTTCGTTAAAAAGTTAAATAATATTTAAAAAATTTTTTTTATAAAATAATTGAAAGGGTATAAAACTGTTAAAAACAATTAAATGTTGGTTTCCAAATTTGTCTACTTAAAGAAATGAAAATAACGTTGATATTACAAAGTTGATTAATCTAGGAAAAACTTTTATGAATTCTATTTCTTTTTACAGGATATATACAAGGACTTTGCATTATTTTTTCATGATACTTATGGTGGTAACATTATAGGAGTATTATTAAAGCCTCAAGTTGACCAAGAGAAAGACTTTAAGGTTTCCGAAACATATTGTAAGAAGCTGAATGATAAAAAGAAATTAATTTTAAACGTATCGGCAATGATAGAAGATTTTTATATCCTTGGTAAAGGACTTGTTGAAACTATTGACATTCAGTCTAAGAAAATTAATGCTATTTAATGTACATTATAAAATATGGACTGAAAAATATTTGTTTTGTATAATAAGAAATTGATTAAAATACTTTTTTACAAACAATAATCTTGGTAATTTAATAAATATCTAAATTATAATTTTGAATTGATTAAAATTTAAATAAAAGGGGAAAGGAACAAGGGTATCAAAATCGTAAATCAAAAAAAAACCACATTTAAAAGTTATGAATAACTTTTTTGTAAGTTGATAATAATACACTGAAATAATTTAATGCGCCTCGTTTCTTCATGAAAGTATTACTATGATTTTTCTTTCTTGACGCTGATGATAATTTCGGTAAAAAGGGAAGCTGTTCTCTTGGAACACATGTCGAGGCAACTTTGTTAAAAAAAATTCAAAAAAAAGTACAATATTAAAAAAGGAAAAGGGAAACTGAGATCCGATTCGCAAACAAAATACGCACGATGCTTCGTAGCGACTTTTTTACTTTTTAAGCATCTGCAACACAACGACGTTATTTACAAGGATACACAAAGCGACTTTACGCTGTGTATGTGCCTCTGTTCTGTCAGTGTTACACATAGAACAATTCGACTTCTGCGTAAATTATTCGTTAAATAACATAAGAACATAATTATTAAAAATTAACATCCAGAACCAATCACAGCTTACTACGTGTACGTATGTATAAAGATTAAGAAAAAAAGGGGAGAGAGGTGTACATTTTCGAAAACGTATGTATTTTTAAATTTCGTAAGAATTAAAATGATCCGTATTTAATAAAAAACATGAAACTTAGTAACGTAAAAGTATCTCATCTTACATACGAGGTGAAAAATGGATGTGTTATTTTTGTTTTAGTTTAAACTGCGTTTTTATGGTCCTGTAAGATTACTCAGTCTCGCGTTATCTAGATGCATACCGCTCTCCGCTTTATAACATTCTTAGGCAATAATTATCCTAAATTTTTATCCATCAATTAATCTAAAAGAATTTCGTTTTTTATGTACATAAATTAAGTAATTATAATCATAATGATATTGACAATTATAGTAATTACATTTTGATACACTTTCTGGCTATCATAGAAAGTTAAACGTCCTAAAAATTCCATGCAGCAACCACAAAATCTCAAAATGAAACTTAAATATGTACAAAATACGTAAAACAACTTTTGGGCCTCTCGATAAAATCCATTAATCGCCTAATTTTATACATTATTCAATTTTTAATCATTTAATTAATTTTCTCTTTACATATCATAGGGTGAGTCATGAATATCCTGGTAGATTTTTTTTCGGAGAAACCGCAGTTGTTTGCATGGACTCGATTTATAAAGAGACATCTATAAAAGGCAATTTATTACAATAGGTACATTAGCCCTAAAGGTGTTTCACCATTATGTAGGTATTATATACGCTCGTGACAAGTTGAAGTATTGTTTTATACAAATAACACTTCTTCAAAAGTGTATCACTAGTCGTACTTGTGATTTTTTCGTGCAAAAATTTCCTTTTCACGTACATTGTTATCAAGGCAGTACTATAATTGTATGTTCGAAGCATTGTTTTTATAAGCCAACTACTGATTGATGTATGAAATGATATAACATTTTTTAGAGTCATAAGCGTTAATAAAGCCTCCATAATGCATATATCGAGTCGATTCCATAAAATTAATTAAGAAGTTTCTGGACGAGAAACTATTCAAACATGTAATTACCATTCGATCAATTATTTTTCTAAAAGGCAAAATTTGTTTGCATCAAATTTTGTTTAATCTATATAATACGCAAATGTTAACAATACGATGTAGTCAATGGTATCAAAGTGTAGTTCGAAACAGAAAAAAAAGTTAAAATTGAGCCCATATAATCCTATCACATTCTCAACGCAAGTTTAGTATTTTTAGTACAGTTTATGATCGCAGTAGATTGTTCTGTTTCCTTAAATTCGAAACATGATTTTTTCGTTTGAAAAAGTTTGGATGGGAAAATTTCTATAATAAAAGAAAAAAAAATAAATCACTACGGTTTCCAACTTCGCGCTTTATGTAAAATAATTCATTCATATCTTAAATACAAGTCAAATCAACAAATATACGAGAAATCGAAAAAATCTTCATTTTATTTCTCACGAGAACATTTACATTTCAATTCCTTAAAGAAATTTTTCCATCAAAGAGAAATCTCTTTTTTCTCTCTATTTTTTTCAGCCCGTTAAGTGAGTCGTGTCAATCGAAAAATTCTTTGTGGTCACAATAACCAGTCATAATTTGTTCCGTATGTATATATACTTTCTATCTCGAGAAGCGCAAGATAATTACGTCGTAAAGAAGCATTTATTCGTCGCACAGATAATTAAGCTACTTTTTCTCAACAATTCATTTAACATCCCAAGCGCGTTCAGTTCGCACTAGGGATGATTACTGTGACGACGACAACGACAAATGATAACAGACCAATGACCTTGTAAACGATGGGGGAGAGGCATATGGGTATCAAGTTATAATGTCGATCAATGATCATGAAGACGATGATGAATTAATAATAATAATTATTATAATAATAAAAATAATAAAATAAAATAAGAAGAATCATGTAGTAATAATAATAATAGACATAATCATAATGATAATAATAAGGATGATAATATTAATATTTCTGGATCAGTAGCGTTATCCGCGGTAGTTATGCGATGGCTGTGTGTACTCAAGAGTGTTGTATATCGTGTTCAATCAAGAATTGGCGCTGGTTGGTGTTACTCATGGGTGTTATCCTCTCTCGCTCTTATTTTCCGGGGGAGGGTATAGGCTGGAGTGGTAGTGAAGGGCGCATGTGTAGAGAGGGTGAGTGAATGTCCATCACATCATATACTCGGTGTGTGTACGTGTCAAATTTAATTGGACAAAGGCGGTGGTGTGGGTGTGGGGGTGAGGGTGATGGTCGTATGCAGCACCGAGTCGCGAGAGGCTGAGTGACTACTGGCGTGCAACAAAGTGATGGCCTCACGCTCTAGGTCGCCACCGTGACCACCGTGGCCCAGGCCACCAACAATCAGTCCTCGTTTAGCCCCCGCGGCAATTCGATCCACTGCATGCTGACTGTAATGGTGATGGCCACCGCCGCCGCCGGTTCCTAAATCGCCAACGCCTGCGCCGCCACTATTTCCGCCTCCTCCCCCGGCATTAATACCCGTGCACTGTACTGTGGTGCCGCCAAGACCGACCGACACGGTCAGTCATTTTTGTCTGCCACTTTTCTTCTTCTTTCGCTTGAAGAAGCAACAGCATCTGGAAATTAAGCAAATACTAATAGGACTTAGAATCGTTTTCTCTGGCTGCGCGGTTTTGTATGTTTTGGCTTTATCTTTCTATTTGACTCACTCAGCAGCGAGCACATGCGAATGGATAAAGATGAATTCGAAAAAAAGTGACAGGAGATAGACAAATAAGTAGGCCGACAAAGACATAATAGTAGAGCAAAGCTGCGTGCGAGAACGTGCAAGAGATGAAGAGACTTAACGTACTTGAAGCGTGAACGTACAGCCATGCGACTGTTCTATCGTTGCATCACATTTTTCTTTTTTATTAACCGAAATACGTATATTCTGCAGGCTTATGTGCATGAATGAAATAGATAAGGATTAATGATAATTATTTACTTTGAAACGGATTTGCTTGATAAGATAAGGAAAAAGTTAATAAAACAAAAAAATAATAATAGTTGATCATTTATTGTCATTACAATGTTTCTCTTGCGATCAAAATTTTTAAGTAAATTTATATTAAAGAAGATCCGTTTCAAAATAATATAGTGAATAATACACAGAATAACAGAAACAATAATAAAGATAGAGAATGCAATAATTTATTGTATAAATGCCTTTCTGAATCTTGAACAAAAAACCAAAACGTCTAGGGAAGGCGACAGTAAAAATTAAAATTTTTTTTACAAATAATTTACTTGAAAATCAATTTATAATCATTTTATAAACAATTTTGTTTAGAAAAAAATATTTTTCATTTAGCGTCATGATAAAGTATTAGAGCATTCAAAAATATTATCTGATTCAAAATGGATTGAAATCAGGTCCATTTCTTATTTTTTTTACAATGTTAGTTAAAAGAAAATTTTGTACAGGCCAGGTATATGTTTTTAAAACATTTCTATAAGCCTCGTGTACAGCTTTAACATTAACATATCGTACTACTTTCAGCAATCTAAAAAAAAAAGAGAAAAGAAATAATATGACGTGATCAAAAGTTAATATATGCTTCAAGTAAATATAATTGCTATCAAAAAGGTAATAATAATATATAATAAATAATAATTTATCTTTTTATTACGACTAAACATTATTAGATATAATAATAATAATAATATAATAGTTTTAGCCGATTTTATAATTATTAATCTAAATATTGCTCTGATAAAAAAAAACATATATAAACATATGTAAACATATATTTGTATAACAGTTTAATAATATAAATTCAATAGCAAAATTTTTACTTTTAGATAGTCATAATATTTCTGCACAAAGTTGATCGAAAAGTTGAATATAAATAAAGCTTGATAATGCTATTAATAGTCACTAAATTCATATAATTTTGTCATTTTCTAAATGAATTTATTTATTTTATAAAAGAAATAGATCTTAATAAAATAAAATTGAATTATTTATGTTAAATTAAAAAAGCTAAACGAAACAATGAAAACATTTTTCATGCATCTTATGTGAATGTAATACAAATATTAACAAAAGTAGAGGAACAAATAAAATAATTAGAAATGTATACTAACTTGGTTTCGTCTATCATTTCCACTTCTGGAGGTGCTGTTATAGGTGTGTTGGAGTGACCAGCTGTTGGATCATCATTTGCTAATTCTCCATTTGTCGAGGATACAACCTGTCAAGCAAATTTTTTATTTTTTACTAACTATTTTATTTTTAAACAAGCTTTTATAAATTTTGATTCTTAGTTAACAATTATTAATATCTACAAGTTTAAGAAATTCTACTGACTTGAAGGGTATACTGGGTATATTTATGCTTCACAGAAAAATATTTTTGCTGACATAGCTAGAAAATTTACTGAATTCTTAAATGGCTAAATTGTATTAATTAAGAAATCCAGGATTTTATTCCGCTATGACAGTAAATATTATCTACGAAATTTATATGTACATAAGTCAACCATTGTTAATAAAATTGAAAAGATGAGAAAAATTAAAACAGAAAAAAGAATTAGAAAGTAAAATTGTAAATAAAAACTGCACAAAAAATATTACTTCGCTTTTTTACAATCTATTTATGTTTTGTTCATCTGCAGTAAACTAATAAAAATATAACTAAACATAATTATTAATTAGTAATCAGTAAAAATAACACACAACAATGCTTACATGCTTTAGCAAAAACTAAAAAAAGCACAATGTAAAAACTGACTAGTTTTTGTCTTCGCTTATACATAAGTATATTTTACTATGGCTATACAATGTACATGTTTGTATCAATATTTTACTTATTCATGTAATTAATAAATTTAAAATTTTTAATAATACAATAAATTGTAAAGAAGTATTATGTTCAACTTTATAATATATATTTCCTTAAAATTTTGTTTTAGTGGGATCCACAATTTAATTTTCCAAGTTTAAACAGCATTCATACAATTCTCATATAGTTATGTTAATAATTTCGCATGAATTATGCACATAAAAAAACAATTTAGCAATAATAATAATTGTGTTTATAAAAATATTGTATATTCATATTTAAGTTTTTTATTTTGTAAAATTAACATTCCAAACAAAATTTGTGAATCAATATTGTCTCAATAAAAAAAAACTTTACTTTCAATAAAAAATTACGTTTATGGTAAGCGCCGTTATCTTTGTATAAAAGTAATTATAATTTATAATGTATTCCTTAGAACGCTATTAGAGCTTAAAGTAATTTTCTTGATCACATCTAAGATGATGACTTTAACTGTGTATATAGTGCATTATTGTACCTAGGGAAGAAAACACATTTTTTCTATGCAGTTAGAAAAAAATAAATGTTTTATTCTCTCGGGCAATAAAGAAATATATTTTTGTATTTTTATCTAATTAAAAGAGAGCTCTTTTTAAAAATATTAATCTCCTATATCGCAATCCCTAAGCAGCTAATTTGCAAATAAAAAATTTAAAAAAAATAGAAAATAAAATAATATTGAAATAAAAGGTCAAGATTAAAGTTAGTAATTGGATGACTTTTAATTATTAAAGATAAAAGAGAGTTAATAGACCCGTTAACTTCTCTGTTCTAGTCTAATTTTAGTTTTTGTTAACTTTTTTCTTGATCAAATCGATGGATTAATTTCACATTTTGGGAATTTTTTTAATTTTTGTGATAAAAGGATGCTCAAATATTATAAATTTGTAATACCAAAAAAAAATTTTTTTTGAAAAACGAAAAATTTTTAGTTTACAACAAATAAAATATAAGTGTAAATTTATGCATTTGAAATCTTATAGGATATGAATTAAAGGTTTGTCTGTTGCAATAATGTTATAATAGATGAAAATACTAAATAAACATACGATTAGGTGTAAAAAAATAATCGATATAAAACTTTGAATCAATATAAAATAAGTTAAGATATCAATTCATTTATACTATCATTAACTTCAAAGAATTTTAGTTACTAATTTCATATGTAAATTGTAATTTAATTTTACGATATTTTTGAAAAAGATTAAATATAAATTTTGACTTGTTGTTAACTAAGTCGTTAGTTGGTTTACATTAGACAGATTTTAAGAATAATGTAGAATAAGTATGTAAGCTTTAAGGAATATGTGCCTAACAAATGCAATTGCATCATTCATCAAATAACCGGGGTAAAGAGACTAAATCTTCGTTTTATCATTATCGGTATTATACTGAAATAATACTGAAAAAATATAATAATATATAATAATTTAGGTATCTTAGTTAATAAATTTTGAATACTATGTAAAGAAATAAAAGCCCTCTAATAGACTTATAACTAAATTCTACCCTGCGGAAGGAGCATTCTTAACGAAACTATGAAACTAAACTTAATAAAGTTTAATAACTAAAAGAAAATAAATAAAAGATAATATAGTGATTAATTTTTCGAAGAAATATTTTAATTTGACCGTAATATAAGTGTAGGTGTATACAGATTGACCAATATTCATCAACTAAACGAAACGACCGTACGAAAAAGAAAAAGTAGATAGAGATAGAAATAAGTATGCAAAAGAGAAAGTATATGTATGTAGGTGTGACGGAACTGAAGAGGATAACATGGGACTCACCTGCACGGAGCCGTGTCTGTCGGCGGGTGTCAAGGTGCCACCGGCGCCCGATTGCTTGACTGTGTCAGGCCACGAGGCACCCACCCCTTTACCGCCCCCTCCTCCCACCCCGCCGCCAGCCGCGTCCTGAAGGAATAATAAACACGACGCAGCGTCGCAATCGGTACGAGTTAATAATTAAAAAAAAATTATGAATATATCAGTTTATTTGTGCGTACCATTATTTAACGTAATCGACGCGCGAGTGACAAATAATATAAAAGTATTTTCGACATCGTTAACTTTTTTATAGGTGAGTTTAACGTTTAAGTTTTTCCATCTAAAAATCAGCGTATTTTTTCCTTGCAGGTATGTTTAGATTGTGACCATAACAGAAGTATTCAGGCAGAGTTGATTAATTAATTAAAGATGAACAGCAAATCAAATTTACTAAGTTGTTAAGTTTCTCTTTTAATATCGTCTTTATTATTTGACTGAATAAAATGACATGATCAAATAAATACGTATATGAAATATTGTGTAAAATTTAAAGATTTGAATGTGTATGATATTCTGCCGAATGACCTTTTGAAAGAAGTAACTAGCACGCTCCACACAGATACACCGAAAACTAATTTCATGATCTACCTATGCTTTTACTGTCTATCTAACAATAAATGAATGTAACTGTACATTATATAAAGCGAAGCTATTCTATTTTTTTACTTTTGACACCGTTGATTATTTTTTTTTTTTCAATGAGCTTACGTAGTTGCCCTGCATCTCCATGCAACAAACTTCATCCACCATGAGAATCGTATCTTCCTCAAAATCATCGCATTCCTTTAAATCCAAATGGATTTTTCGTAATTTTCAGTGCAATAAAAAAAGGCATTCGTTTAACATATATAATCTTTAAAAGCATTATTTTTTGTACCGGCTTTTGTGGAGTTAAATTAATAACAAACAAAATTCAAAAAAACTCGCGCATGAATACAAGTGTTTAGCTCATAGAAAGAAATTTTTCAAACTTTTTTCAATCTCAATTCATTGGATTCTCATGCGGTTATTGTTACAATCAAAAGAAATTATAAAAAAAATCATGTGTGTATGTGTGTGTCTACAAAGTTACATGCTGCTTTGAAACTCGTATTAGCAGTTTTACTTTACGATATTTACCTTATAATTTGTAAGATGTCTGTCTCGATTGGGTGACACAAGGATTTCGTGGCCTGTTTGTAATGATCCCACCGGCGTTGACTGTAAAAATTATGAAATTCATCAATTATAAATAATAAATTTTGGAACATAAATATTTTTTTAATTATAATATAATATAAATTATGATAAGTTATTACTAAGAAATCACAATTTACTAATAACATACTTGTTACACGGGTGTACTACTTTGAACTAAGTACAGCGTGAACGAGCGAGAAGCTGTGACATTCCTATGGAAAGTATAAAGTTGACAGAGTCTACCAACCTTATCTGACTTAGTTTTCTCTACAAACGATGGAAGGGCCTCCCTTAGTGCTCTGAGCTGTGCAAAGTTCGGTGGCTAGAGGACGGTACATTGTTGGGCGGCATGCAAAGTTGAAAAATTCAGTAAACTATTTCCACGCAAACTACTTCCAAAACGTACTTATTGGAGAGGAAAGCAATAGTGAAATTCACTCAGGGGCTCGTTTAAAACGTGCACCTTGTGCCTTTCATCTTTCTATTCTTATTGATTGTTATTAACAAACCTTAGTGCTTCAAGATGTTTCGCTCGTTATTTTTTCGCCTCAAAAAGTTCATGCGCATGCTCAGAGTAAAAAAGAGTTTATTGTTGCTTTTTTCAATCAGTAAGACACGTTATTTTAAAAAAGATGAAAATCAACGGTAGGGTGGATGTGAATTGTAAGACACTTTGAGAATAGTCAGACACCGTGTATGTGTGTGTGGTTAAAAGAATCACGATTCGAGAGTTATGGATAATAAATAATTGGACATGCTATCGGGGGTTAGGGTGATCCATTCTCGAATGTTTGGGACCCACCATGGTTTTGCCCGTCCAGTCGAATTCGCCGTCGTTGACGAAACCCCTTCTTTCGTAGAGATCCTGGAAGAGCTTTCTCAGGTACTCATAGTCCGGTGTGTCAAAGAAGTCGAGTCGGCGCACATAGCGCAAGTACGTGGCCATCTCTTCGGGATGGCCTTCGCAAAGCACTTCGATTGGCGTGGCGCGTTTCGTATCGCCGATCTTCTGATATCGTTCCTTCAGAGTGTCGGCTTTCAGTCCTTGCCATGGAAGGCTGCCTCTCAGAAAGTACATGAACATGTGACCAAGCGCCTCGAGATCGTCTCTTCGGCTTTGTTCTGCAATGTATACGTGTCAATATTAAAATCGTTAATTTTTCACAGATTTACATAATTAAACTTATATGCGATTATGTTTAAATTTTCAAAATGTGATTTTTTATGTAATAATTAACGTAAATGTAAAGAAGTAAATGTACGATGCGATGGAATGTGGTCCTTTAAAAATGAAGTTATTATTAGCAATTAAGAGAAAATTGAATCATACCTTCAGAAAAAAAATATAGTCATTTTTTTCAACGGTGATAAACAGTAATCACCACTCATTATTAGAACTTTTTTTAATTATCTAGAACACTTACAAATTTATAAATCAAAAACAGAAATGATTTTTTGTAAACTTGATACACATTATATTATTTATTAAGACAAATGCAAAAACATAAAAATAAATTTTATTAGGCAGAATTACTTTATTACAGACAGGGTTAAATTAGCGAAGATTAAGGGTGCGCTGTACTAACCTTTGCCTTGATGTGTGTTGATGCTCATGTACCGTGCCGTACCCGTCAGACTTTTATGTTCTCGATAAGGTATGTGCTTATTGGTTTCCAGGTCTATGTACTCTTTGGCTAGTCCGAAGTCAATTATGTGAATGATCTTTTCCTTATTGGTCGTACTTCGTCCAATGAGGAAATTCTCCGGTTTTACGTCCCGGTATATGAGATGCCGACTATGAACGTATTCTATCCTATGGAGCTGTGTCACAAAGAAGAAGGATTAATTAAGCAACTTCATAAGTGTGGCAGGAAGTTGGTCGCATATACCGGAGCACCGACTTCAATCAGAATCACACAAGATTTTAATTAGAGACGTAGATTGAGGAAAAGGCTTTTAAATAGAAATTTTTAAGGTTTTAAAATTTACTTCAGGATTTCGACTACGTTATCTGAATTTTGATATAGACTTGACAAGGCTTGATGTGATTCGTGGATGTTTAAAACAAAAAAAAATCAAGCAATTTTTTACTTTTTATAGCTTCCGTTCACCAAAAGGTACGTACATTCCAAAACTTTCAGATGAATTAAACGGTGATTCATTTTACAGCGAACCGCGAATTCTACGGCAAAAAATCGCTGTATATATACGTAAAAGAACCGGTTTACGTGGCAAGCTCAGACGAGTGAAACCAGGGTGCTCCGGAAATAGCGGGGTAGACCGCAGCGCAAGGCCGGTCGAAGACTTACGAGTTGCGTGGCAATGTTGAGGACGGTCTTTAAGGTAAATCTTCTCCCGCAAAGGTCGAAGAGATCTTCGAGGCTAGGACCAAGGAGTTCCATCACCAACGCATTGTACTTGCCGCACGGCCCGAAATAATAAACTTCCGGCACGCCTTCTGTACGTGCATTGTCAGACAGTAAGTATTTGTCATTCGTCGGCCGATTATTAGTGCGATTCACGCAACCGGCACGATTAACGCAATACTCACCCTGTGTACCTAATAATTTGTAAAACCTATACTCCAAGTGAAGCTGCGGCGCCTTCGACTTCATTGGTTCCTGCAACAGTCGGTTCAAGACAAGTTAGAAACTTTTTACTCTTCAAAACAATGCATGTTAAAAGTCAATCTCAATGCCGATGATCATTTATTATTTTTCTAATCGCTACAAAGTTACATTTTTCATTAAAAATTTGTTTTATACAACTGTTAATTTATTTAATGATAAAACTGGTAAAAATAAAACTTATACATCCAAAACAGAGAATAGATCTAATAACATTACAATAGATATTTAGAATATTAAAAATTGTTTTGAAAATCAAAATAAATTTATTAACATTAAAAAAAGTAATGGAATAAAGCAAAAATCGGCATTTTCAATTACTTAATAAATAAATAAACTATAAAAATTATTACCATTTTAATTGCTACGTGTTCATTATTGTAGAGGTTTTTCCCTGAAAAAGAAAAAGAAAAGATAAATGAGCATTTCAAAAATTAAAATGGATTTATATTCGGAATTACGCAGAGGATGTAAAGCAGGAAAAAGTAAAGTAGACAAAAAAGTGCTGACAATAATTTATTTCTCCTCGAAACGAAAACCGCTCTGTATACTTTTAGCTGATGGATAAACAGCGACTTTAGTTATATTATCGAATTGCGGATAAAGAAGCGGCAATGACGGTATGAGCTGACCACGGGAAGACTTACTCATACCTACTAGTATCAAGCTTTTCAAAGGTCTCTATTTGAAGAAATCTGAAATTCCAACTCGTTTCGTATACCATACTGACAGTACGTACATATACTTTCATGCCATTATTAAGAAGGATTGGCATTTGAAAAATAAATGTGAAACTTAAAATTTCGATGTTTATTTAAAAAGTTTACCGAGTTTACTATAATTATTTTGGTTACAAATTGATACAAATCAAGTTAACATCTAAACGTCGTCATTTGAGTAGAAAAAGATGAACAAAGAAAAGGAATGTCCACAATGTGTATATATAAATATATGTCCCTTTCTGTTTTTATTAACTGAGATATTTTTTCTGAGGAAACTATTTTTATAATTATGTTAGCTAATTTATCATTATATTTTGCAGGTATTTTTGAATTTTTAAGATCTATGAAATTTTGTACCTCAACACTTAAATTTTTGGTTTGATAAATGATTTAGAAATACTTAAATGTTACCACGCAATATTTAATGATATTTTCAACATGTGTATATTATAAAATTAGAGATAATTAAAGCACAAGTGTTTACGAAGTATTTTTTGTCACAAAGGCAAAAGAAATTTCGTAAAGTTGTTACTTGATTAATAAAACAAAGCAGCTTAACAGTTTACAAATTCGTTAAAAGCTTGTAACAACGACAAAAATGTTTCTGAAAGAAGACTTATGTATACACGCAACTAATACCGTAAGCACATCATTAACCTTTAGCTATGATACTTCCTCATCACGGAGACCCCTTTAATCCAGGTTCTCAGCCCGACTAGCAGTATTATAACATTCTCCTCCTTCTCAGCCACCTAAATACGCGCAACAGGATATACGCCCGCAAGTGACCGAGAGAGATAGAGAGAGAAAGAGGCCCCGAGAGCTCAGACTCGCGGGGAATTATTAGATTTGTCGTCGTCGACTGGAGCGCACATGTGACCGTGAAACCTTTCTCGCGCGTGTTCGCGGCCGCGCGCGCCTCGAGATTTCGCGATTGAGCGGCTTCTGCTTGTGTACGAAGCGCCGCCGCGGATCCGCTCTAACTTTTACCTAAGCTAAGCGCAAGGCGCATTGACATTTCGCGTATTACGCTGATCGTTGCATGCACTTTACTACCCTTCTACGTCTATACTAGGATCTTTGTAGAGTTACACGCGTTCGGAGAAAATTGTTGGCCTGGAATTTCTTTAGATTGATTTTGACGATTGGATTTAATGTTATCGCAAAGCTCTCGAGATTTATCGATTATTGTTCAGAGTCTTGTATAAATAGAAAAAGCATATGCTCATTTAACGGAAACTTTCTTCTATAAAAGTGTCACGGTCGAAAATAAAACTATGTTTTGCTGATATTATTTAGCTCTTTCCCCCAAGCCAGAGCCATATCTTCTCCTTGCGCCAAAGTATATGCACGATGGCGCCAACATCCTTTTGGATTACTTTTTTGTACGTCTTTGTCTCCACAGTGTGGACAAAGAAAAAGACTATAGATGTCTACGGCTACAACGACGACGAGAGAATCTCTAATGGCAATCAACTTTAATTTTTGTGTATCAACGTGTCTATATTAAACTCTTATCTTTAACAGTCCCCCATTAAAACGCGGCCCTCGCCTGAGTTTGTAATCGTAATTCGCAGCTAAAAATTACAAAATCAATAACCATATTTTATCGGTACTGCGCTGTATTTCCAAGAAACAAACGCAAATTTTCATACAACATTTCGGTTTTTTCCTTTCAACACACATTTATCGTTTAGACGAAAACAAAGCCATTCTTTTTCTCTTTCGCGTCTCTCAATCGCACTCGCGTGTACAATCACGTGCATTGCGCTGCTAGCCATCCTCTCCCTGTCACGAGCATATGTGTGTGTGCGCGCGCGCGTTAGTGAGCGTCTGTATAGCTCTGCCGTGCGTGTTTTCGCTCAATATACAGAGTGAGCGCGTCAGCCTCTCTGAGTATACGGCTAAATAAAATCGCTTCGCGGCTTTTCCGACCGCAAGAGCGTTTATCGGCGCGACGATGAGAAAATTCTCTATAGAAAAGGAGCGAGAGAGAGAGAGAGAGGGAGAAAAAGAGAGAGAGAGACATAGAAGCGCGGCCGGCGATCGATGCACCTCTAGCGGAGAGCGTGCGTGGCATGAGAGCAAGAGAGAGAAGAGCCTCTTCCTCCACAGCTCTCTCAGCTCTCGGGGGGCAGCCCCCTTTGGTTAGGAAATCTCGTGTAGCGGCGACGAAGCAACACACGCCGCGCCCCACAACCCTAGGCAGACGGGCGCGTTTTTTGTCTATACGTTTGCGTGGCTATCGCGCCCGCACCGGCAGCCCAGAGAGCTGAGAGCCCAGAGTCTCGCGCGTTTATTTCACGCTTTACTCTACGGCTAATCTAGATTAACTCGCTTTTTCTCCGACACCCGCTTTTGCAAAGTGTTTTTTCGCATTTCCGAAATAGTACCAATTCGTGGAGAAGAGCTTTAGTGCTCGCAAAAAATATTTAGATTAGGGGATAGTTTTTTATATAATTCAGTGAATACGGTCACGAGATTATTTTTCTTTTCCGGTTCGCTTATGAAACTTTATTTCGGATCTGAAACTATTCATTTTGATAATCGTAACAGTGCTTAGTTATTGATCTAAAATTAATAGCCCCAAGCTGAAAGTGTAGCTTTTCTACTATTTTTATTACTATAGTAAATCTCCAAAAAAAATTTAGTAAACTACTCTTTTTATTCAAAATGCAAAGATTTTTTTATACACGTCGTTTTTTTTACATGTGTGCAATTGCATCTTGCTCAAATGACTCGACATCCAACTTATGCATCTCCAAAGGTCTTGCAAAGTTTCCCAAGTATTGAGCGTCAAATTTTATTTTTTACCGTCATTTTGTACGTGAGCAACGTCGTTTTTTTCGCTGTCGCTATTTTTGGAAATTGTGAGCTCCCACTACCGCGTGCAGTTTGGGAGTGTGCAGCCGTACGTGTAATTAGGGAATCGCGCGCAAGCCACGGAGGCCCCAACGAGGCTTTAATAGCTTTTGAGGAACTGCGCTTTCCGTGACGACCTACATCTCTTCGCGGTGGCGGCGGCCATCCTAGTATAGTTTTGACAGCAAATTATTTGAATCTTTACTGATAATCCAAATTCCTGTGTCTGGCGATCAGCTTCGTCACTTATGTAGGTCATGTGCCAAGAGGTGCTTCAATGATTCTGTCTTTCGAGTTTTGATCGCGCGTCTTTCTTTAAAGCTTTATAGAATATGAATAATAATTGTCGCTAACGAGGTTTATATTTTGAATAATGATAAATTATGATAAGTGTATAAGTATGCAAATTTGCATTTTGCTTAGTTAAATGTATGAATGAATAAATGAACAGGCTGTTCACGTAGGTGCCTATAATGCGCCTGATCGATATTTCCTTAAATATCTGCCACAATAATTTATACTTTCACGTGTTTGAGTAACGTCGATTATTTTCATAAAATATGCACTTCATGAGGTTTTTAGAAAACACTTTTTATTTTATCAACTTCAAAGTAAATGAAATTGCATGTTCTAAGTTTTCAATTTAAAACAATTTTTTAATCATTTTTTGTAACATTTTTTTCCGTATTGATTGAAAGTCTTGGAAATGAATTACGTTCTATTGTGAAACATGTAACTTTACTTCATTTTCGAAATGAATGACATTTTTTTAAATTCTTTAGTTTGTTAATTACTATAAACTATAATGTAGTTAAGAAAACCCTAGAGATTACAACTTTTACACTAAATGGCAGGAATAGAAATTTAATTATTTAATGACATTAAATTGTTTGTTTTTTAAAATAGTTTAAATTAAACTAAAAAAATTACACTCTTTTATAAAGATGAAAAAATTGTTTCAACTATCTTGATTATAAAATAAATATCACTTTTTATTTTCACTAACAAAAATTTAGCTCCATTTGATAAATTACGTAACTTATTGAATATTTAATGATAACAGACAATTTTTCCTGAATTGTCTGATAATCATTAATGAAAATTGTTTGTCTTACAAAGCATTAATACAATCAGATTAGATCAAAAGTCATTAAAAGAGTTGAGAGAGACAAACAAATTTTTATTGTATAGTAGAGAAAACCATGATATTGAAATTCTTTTCATTTTTAGCATCCACTAAAATATGTTTCTAACATGTCTATCTATGTTGGGGAAAAATTTTTTCTTTTATTAAACTTCGTTATTTTAAAATGATGTATTTTTTTATAAATCCTTTGGAAATTTGACTTGCTAAAATGCAAGCTGCAATATAAAATTTTAAAGTACTTGTTTTTTCGTTAGAAAGAATTACCTGACCGCTTTAAAGGGCCTTATATACATTTTTATAACTTTCTCATTGCCTAAAGCAGAGAAGACTACTCCATAAAAATAGCATACATATTGAAATTTTATTAAACCTTATATTTGCTAGAAGAAATTGAAAACTAAAAGTTTTTAGAAAACGTAAAACTATGCAAATCTTTAAAAATTGTTTCAAGTGTACAATTTATCTAATAGATGTTGTTAATTTCTCTTGTATTTGTCAAGTCCAGTATAATATTCATTTTGTTAAAAAACTTTACTCTTATCAAATCGTAGTTAGAAAAAACGAGTGGTCAAATAAATTCTCATTAAAATACAATTCAAAACAGTAAATGTTGAAAGTATTAATCTGATCAATGTGTGGTATACTGCTTTATAAATAAACATCAGCATTGCCATAAAGAAATCAATCACTGCAAACACCCGATTCGTATTGAATTCACACGATCAAATAAACCTTCATCAAACTTGAGGAATCGTAACAACATTTTGCCATCAATACCTACTCTCATATATTTTCAAAAGCAAACAAAAAAATCCGTCGTCTAAAAATCTGATAAAACGATGAACTCGCGTAGCAATGTACCAGCTAAGCAAATACATCGCGAATCAAAGAGTCGCGAAAAAGTAGGGATAACTCATAAGTGGGTACATAAAAGAGGACTTTAACGAGGTAAGGTACTTTCGGGCGGAGGTAAACAAATAGATTGCTCGTCGGCGCTGCCGAGAGGTTGAGAAGCGCCGCCGCTGCCCGCCTGCACCGAGCCTCCTCCGCGAGGCGATTACCACGAGAGTCAAATGTGGGTCAGGGTATAAGGCGCGCGAACGAGCGAGCTAGCAAGCGAGCGCGCGCGCCTCGTATGTGTCGCGATCACGAGAATAAACTAAGCTACTATACACGGCCAGAGAGCCAGCGGGCGCAGGCATAAAACAGACGAGGCGAGGAACTCGCAGAGAGCGATCTATTCTGTAGACTTAACTCCAGCCCTCGATGGGTAGCGCTGGCCGAACAACAGGGGCAGATAGAGAAAGGGTCATGCAAAAGTCCGGAAATTTGGATTTTTTTCTGCCGCGCCGGTATGTAGGACGAGGGTATACAATTGGGAAACGAGCGCGCGCGTCGCGAGATTGAAAAGGGAGAGTTTTTTCTTGTTCGAAAATTGATGATATTTATAAGTGGGCCTCCTTACAAAACGGCGGATCTTTTGTAACGATACAATTTTAGAAATTCACGCTTCCCGAATTTCGATCTTTCGCAACTGCTCCTCTGAAGAGCTTTTTGGTTGAAATTCAGAAATTTATTTTTAATAATCGCCTTTTCGTCACTTTATGCGACGTAACGATGAAGAGTCGGTATATAGTCTCTTTTTAGATGTCACTGCACTACAGCACGAGCATACAATCTCATGTAGAGCGAAATTATTGTCGGCCAGTAACTTTGAGTGATTCATCCCTTGGACTATGCAGTTTCAATGCTCTCGACTCTCTCTCTCTCCTCTCTCTTTCTTTCTCTATATTACTCATAATGAAACCTTAACTTCAAAGGACTGTAAACACGACGTTCTACATTGAATCTGATTTCTTTTTATCCTTTTAAGACAAAAGATTTGACAGAAAAATAATTCGTTTATCGTTATTTATACTACTGATAATTCATTCAAGTGTTTACATTTTAGAAAGTAACATTTCAATCTTTTGATTCATTCAATTCGACAAAAATTTTATAAAATAATTTTCGGAGAATTTTTTTTTTAGTCCCACTAAATATATTGTTAGTAACATAAGCTTAAGCGATCAGCTGATCAAGCTCGTGCATACGCTATTCAATTATTTCGTTTTCACGCGTCGCGAACTGTCCATCATGCCAATTTAATACTGAAATTGGAGAAACACACAATCGAGTAATAACGCAGCACAATTTATTTTGATTTATGAGGCAAGCATTTCGAGAACGACGCGAAATTTCACAATAAGAGTGAACTAAATAAATATCATTGTCGATCTACGCTCACAAACATTGTAAACGAAAATAATCCTGATAACGATTAAGTTGTGATAATTTTAACGAACACTTCGAGATTAGGTAGCCCGATAGATAAGTTATGGCT
The DNA here is from genome assembly GCA_900480035.1 of Eupelmus urozonus. Classification (NCBI taxonomy): domain Eukaryota; kingdom Metazoa; phylum Arthropoda; class Insecta; order Hymenoptera; family Eupelmidae; genus Eupelmus; species Eupelmus urozonus. The sequence goes on from UELX01000957.1 coordinate 36,989, forward strand.
GATAAAGAAAAAACGATATTGTGCAATATTAGTGTATTATTGAAACTCTAGAACTATAAAATAGAACATCTACGCAGGAGAAATATTTTTTTAGCATAAAGCATCCGAAATACTGACAATTATTACAATTATTACAAATTGACTAAATCAAAGTTTTTCAAATAAATATGAACTTTAATGACTTTAATTTACGCTCGGATTAATGTAGAATATTCTTCTGGGTTAACTAATGAATTTAGAGCTTTGTAAATAAAAGAGAGCATTTCTGAGTAAATAATCAATTAATACGAGTACATCAATTATTCATTAACGAGGCTCGTCTTCATACCGGTGCGCAAGTGAATGAAATGACGTAGTCAGATAAGTTTATAGTATAGTAAAATGATACTATTTTAGCGCAGGAAGAAATTTGGCATTATTTGCGCAGCTGTATGAGGTAATTGTTGGCCTAAATCACGATCAAAGAATTTCCCAATTCTAAACCATCCACATTGCAATGAGTCATTTTATCCTGCGCTCAATTTCTCCAGTCCTCTATCTTTAACCGTTAGCGCTAATTTTTCGAGTTTCATATTTTTTCAATTATCCCCCCGAAAGCTCAGAGCGGCCTAAAAATAAAAGCCACGTCCCCTGCGGTCCTCTCGGCTATCTTTAATCCTAAAGCGAGCGGGCAAACTCCAAAACCACCTGCACAAAAACCGCACTCGCCGTCAAAGGGTGATATCGGACGAGTTCATTTCAGGCTGAACGTGCGCGCGAGTCCTGTACACACAGTCCATCAGGGAGAGAGTGAGTGTAAGAGAGAGAAAGAGCATATAGGCCCGAGTTTAAAGAAAATATTTAGAGACGACGCGAGCGCGCGCGCAGTGTCAAGAGGCTCGCTTGCGCTGCTGCTGCTGCTGCTGCCGCTGGCGCGGAGAGCGCGAACAGGTTGCTACTTGCTCAGAAGCGTGACTAGTCGATCGGGCGCCCCCTTCTCTGTCTACGTACACGAAACGAGCTCTTGTCTGTATCCTATATAGCGCACACTGGCTTGTACCAAGCAGTGCTCTTTGCTATTGCTTCTGCTCCTGCTCCTGCCGCGCTGCGCTGTTTTTAGGCCCTAATTTCACGCGGCGAATTACACGCGCTAGTAAGACTCGAAAGCGAGATTTTGCGAGAGCGCGTCCTTTTTTCCTTTTTTCTTTTGCGAGAGACCGAGAGAGAGAGAGGAGCGCGACCTTTGGAGAACAAAGCCCGCTGGATTTGAGACACGGACGATAATACTTTTTTTTTCTTTTTTCTTTTTCGTTTGCGAGCAAAATCATCTGATTTGCGAATTTATTACGTTTTTGTAATTGTTATAGCTATTGTTGTTTGGTATCGTTTCAAATTTCATAATTCATTTTCGTTTTATCGCTTTGTTGGCGAGTTTCGAGCTCCGGCAGCTGCCGCAAATGTTTTTAACGCTTGCAATATTTTTGTTTACCGAAAGATTGATATGCTCATTTTATTGTGCACCTGTAGTAATAAAAACCGCGATTAATTTTTTTGCCTTTTCTGCTTTAATTTCAGAAATTCTAGATAATTATAGTTAATATAGAGTATCTAGATCATGCTAAAAAGTTTCAAGAAACTTTTAAACATCCTAGAATCAATTATTCAAAATTAAAGCTATTAACCTTAAAAAAATCAGTAAATGAAAAATTTAATGGCGCCGTGTAGCGCGATCAAGTACGAAGACGATTTAATTATTGGAGCAAATCTAATTTTTTCAAATTTACTCATCCCACACATACTATATCAATCTACACTGTTAATATTCTTTGCAGATCCATGCAATTTTGAGAAGTAGAATACAATTATTTAATGATCCAAGATTAATATGTCCTGAATAATGATTTATTATTTTTTGAAGTAAAAGAAGAAAAAATGTCTAAAAATCTGCTTTTTATAGAAAAAAAATTATTCGAAATAGTAAAAATAATCGTTATTGATAATTTTATATGAAATATAATCTGTAATAGTATTTTTCGATTTCTTTTTTATTATTTAGTCGGACCTAAATAGAAGAATTTTGTCAAAGTGTGTACCTAAAATATTATTTTTTACTGTATAAAAAAAGCATATTTAAACAATTTTTTTTCTATTTTTTACATATAATCTAAATCTAATAAAATTATAAAATATTTAGTCAATTTTGTATTAATTATTAATGTTTCCATTTTTAAACTTATTGCTATTATTTTCATATTTCATTCCAGTATTTATATAGATATATACATTTTACTTGTATATTGATTAATTAATGAATAAATAAATAAGTTATAATATAGTAGCTTACATTTTTTTATCATTTACGTGCAAGTATATTTGTTGATTTTGTTTTCTATTTTTCCGTCCTCGCAATCCTAATTATATGCTAAAAATAAGGCATAATGACAAAACAATTGTCAAATTCGTGTTCAACGACCCCGAAAATCCTCTTTAAATATTTTCATCTATTTTCGATTGATTCATCCCCGCACCCCTTATAGCTTTTAAATAGTGAATGAAGATAAAGCGATTGTTTAATAATTGAATAGCCTATTATCACTAGACTTTTACAATTCCGTTAAGTATTTTAAAATTAGTTGAAAGATTTCAGCAATCAATTGAAGAAAAGGAAGGAAAAAAGAAAAAATCATGGCAAATTAAAGGAAAGCATGCAAAAAAAAAGCGCGCGCGAAAGAATCGTTCGGTCTGTATATGTACTCCGTCCAATAGTCCAATCTCTCTCGCTCTACGCGGGTGCTCGCTCATAGATAAATCATGAATCCGGAATCGCTCGAGCGTCACGCCAATATTGATTTCGCTCGCGCGCTCTCTTTCACTCTCTTACATTATAAGTCCGCGCTCCGTCTTTTACGTAATTCTATATATCCGATTGTTTAGGGATAGCCGAGCTAACGGGAAAGAATAAAGACCGCAAGGCAAGAAGGATGGATGAATTATTAAGCGCGTAAGGCGAGAGTTGACGGAGCGCGCGCAGCTGGCAACGCGCGCTCCCCGGCGTATTATCAGGCCTGTAATCCAAATATAAGTGAGAACTGTAACGCGATAAGTTATCGCTTTGGCGAGTATTATAGGTATATCCCGAGCCAGCGTCAAGTCCCCATCAGGAATTTTTTCACGGCAAAAGGTCGCCGAGAGATAAAGAGCGCGCACTCGACGAGATATACTCGTTGTTTTTACGGCAATGGCTGCCGCTGCCGCCGTCGTCGTCGTGCGGCTACTTTGATTTCGATGAGCGAGAGAGAGAGAGAGAGAGCCTAATTTCACGTATCTTACCTGTAAGCCCTACTTACTTCTCGCAGCGGCGAGCGTGCAAAAATGGTTTCTATCGCTTGCTTGCGCGCAACCGCCGGTTTCTACCTACGTATGTACAGTACATATTCCCTGGCTTGGCTATACTTTCGAAACGCGTCGGCGATTAAAGCCGAATGCAAAATGCCACGTTAGCGATTCGGGTGGTAGAGTCGGCGGAAAATACCTGTGGGCACGCGTGCACGATGCTCGAGCTTCGTGTAGAGAGAGGCTCTTCGCGAACGCGCATCCACAAGGGTATGACACATTCGAGATGTTAATAATAAATTAAGTAGAGCTTTGCACAACGAACGATGCCTCCCAGGCTCTATACTTTCAACAGGTAATACTTCTAGCAACTAGGATTCTGCTCTTCTCAGGATCCTCCTGCTCAACCAAGAGAAACTAATTAATCTTTTAATCACTCTGACTATTTCAAGTAAACATGCCCAAGATTTATACTTCAAGTGAATCAAAGAAATTTTTACCTACAAAAGTGGAGTTTAATAGCCTTAGTGGCATGATTTTTTTTCTTCTCTTTTCAAAGAAAATTTATTGGCATGGTAACTCTAGAGCACCTTCAGGCTTTGAAAAATTGCCTAGTTTTAGTAGCTCTGCTCTCAGCCAACTCTTAATTTTGGAAGTTAATAGGACAAACAAATTACAAGGAAACTTGAGACTATAAATAAAACAAAATAGTCCATATAGAAGAAGCTTTTCCAACATCACTGTCTTGTTTGATATCTAGCAAATTTTCAGCACAATCCTTCATTTAGCACAAAAGAAATCAAGCATGGAAAAGTGAAAAATGTATTATTTAATGTTGCATACAAGGACATATTTTATTATGCTGTGTAAAAATAAATGCAGAGGACGTAAAGCCAGAGATTTTATTGGAATTTTGAAGAATTTTGATCTTGACTGATAAGTACAGCTTTAATAAATAACTTGATTTGATTCGAATAAACTATCTCATATGTTTTTAAAAACAAACAGAGTCTTTCTTTTTTTTTATTAGTCATAGTCAGATTCTTCAAGATTACCACTAAAATATCAAATAAAAAATAAGTTTGTATAAACTTACCAAGTCGAAGCTCCCCAAAGTTACCACAGCCAATTTTCTTTCCGACCCGAAAATTAGGACCCACCATGAGTAGATTCGACGTTGATGTAACGCTGTGCCGAGAGGTATGCATGCCAGGCCTGGCGGTATTACTGGTACGCGAGGCTCTCTTGCCAGCATCCTGGTCGCCTTCCCTATCCCGGTTGTTACCTCGCTGCTGGTCTTTGTCGACCCGACTGTCTCTACCTTCCCTTTTTTGCATGATGACGGGCTAGGATTGTCCTTCTCAATGCTAAGTTTAGGAGTGTCCCTTTCTCACTCTCCCTCTCTCTTCTCACAAGTATGTGTTCAGTGTTGATAGCGGATGCTAGGTAGCTCCATAGCCCCCCATTACCAGGATACACATAAATATATCTGAAGTAAACACAACAGGTAGGAGGAGGAGGAACACTCTTTGGAGATGGGCTTTTGTTTAGCGGTAGCTCAGGTCTGGCCGATGCTCAAAGTCACTGGGCAATACTCAGTAATAATCCTCATGTTTACAAGGCGCGGACGTCTGTAAGAATTGGAAGAGTAAGAAGGCAGCAGCGGCGGCGGCGTCGACGACGGCTACGTTGTAGAGTGGCGAGTCGAGGAGGAGACGGGCCGAGGTAAAACGCACGAGACACTACGGAGGCACACATACATGCAGAGAGAGAACTCGACGATGTACACAGACACGCGCGATGTCACGTATATAATATATACACACAGAGAGACACTCGACGACGGGATGTACAGGAGAGCGACACGCACACACAGTTAACTGGACGATATCCTCTAGGTCAATGGCTCGCCGTGGCTGCAGCGGTCGACCGGCCGGCCACGAGTCTGCTGCTGCTCCTGCTGCTGCTGCTCTTGTTGCTGATGGCGATGGTCAGTGGCTGCTGGAGGCCGTGGGCACGGCGCTGCTTGGCCGAGGTAGCAGCTTCGCCGCGAGCAGGCCTCCATTACGACTCATCTCTCTCCGGAGGAGTAGCTGCCGCTGCTGCTGCTGCTGCTACTCGGGCGCCGTCGTTCTTCTTCCCCTCTACCGCCTCGCACATATAATGGGTCTATGTATATATATATATATAAAGGCGGCGGCGGTGGCGGCTGCGGCGGCGACAGCGCGCAACGATCAGACCGACGAGAGAGATGCCCGCGCACTATATATTGATGTGCTGTGCGCGACTGCTCTCGTTCTTCTTATTCTCCGCTGCTGCTGCTGGGGCCCCTTCAAAGTCACACTCGCCTTCTGCCTTATCTCTTCTTCTTCCTCTTCTTCGGCGCTCTTTCTTCTCCGTCCAATAACGTTGGCTTCGCAGCCGCGAGCCGTGCGCGCATCAACTATGCGCTCGAGACGGAATTGAGGTTAAGTTTTTTTTCCACCCGGGTGAGCGCGCGCGCCGAGGGAGGCGGCCAACGGGCCAAATTCTGCTGCGGCTTATCGTCGGCAGCGCTGCCAGCGAGACTGCGCTCTTGCTACTTTCGAGTCGTCTCTCTCTCTCTCTCTCTCTCTTCTCCGAGAGTGTGTGTAGGTATAGAGATACAGTCCGTCCTCGTTTGTTGAGTCGCTCGCGCGCGCGGGGAAAAAGGAAAGGAGGCGATGCACACACTTGGGAAAAATTAGCGGCGCGCGCGGGCGGCCGAGGAGATATGTGTATACGTGTATAGCTGTCCGTGTCTATGTATATATGCGTTCAGCAGGAGCGCGACTCGCGAGCGTTCCTCCCTCTAGGGCTGCTCTTTCTCTTCTCTCTCTCTCTTTCTTGTCTGCGAGCGCACGACGCGACTTTTTGCGAGCATGCGGCGGCGCGGCTTTAATACTTTAAGGCGATGCACACTGAGCGAGTGAGAGAGAGAGCCGCCGCCGCCGCCGCCGCCGCTGACACCGCGAGGATATGACAATGACACACACACCTCTGTCTCCCTCTCTCTCGTCGTCGGACTCGGAACTCTCTCGTCTCGTGAGCAGCCAGCAGAGCTCTCCAACCTATATCACACGTATATGGCTATTACTGTATATATATACACACAGAGACAAGTGTAGCACTCGCGGGTCTAGCGTACAGAGTCGGGCTGCTGCAGGATTGTGCAGGGCCAGAGACCGTCAGAGAGAGAGAGAGAGGGTGTCGAGAGAGCGCGCAGAAGAGACAATGGGACTACGGGGAGAGACACGACGGTGTATGGATATAGGTGTCCGCACGGCGCGCACCAACGGTTCTCACACTCTCTCTCTCTCTGTGTGCAATGTCCGATCTGTCTCTCTCTCTCCGTCTTTAAAAAAAGCGTGAAGAGAGGGGGCAGCTGCAGCTTATAGCTCTCTCGCTATGAATCAGTCTGTTGGTTAGAAAAACGGCTGGCTGCCCCTCGTCTCCTGGGCGCGGCGGCGAGAGCTGCGCGCTGCTGCTGCTGCTGCTGCTACTCGCACACTCACGGTTCAAGCTCCTCTTCGTCGAAAAAACTCACTGCTGCCTCGCTCGCTCGCGCACCTCGACTCTCTCTCTGCTTTGCTCTATCTTTCTTTCTCCCTCTCTCTCTCTCTCTCTCTCTCTCTCTCTCGCTCTACGCGCGCGCGTGCACGCTCCGACAAGCCATTGGCCCGCCCGATAGGTACAATAGAGAGCGAGAATTACTCCAGCTGCGCGTCACGTTTCTCGCGTTTCACCTATACGAGAGAGAGAGAGATACGGACACGGGACTGCAGGTCTGCCAATATAGTCTCGAGAGCTTGCCCTCTGCTGCCGCCCGGCCACCCTCGCCGTTGCCGTCGCCGTCGCTTTCTGTTTATGGTTATGTTTATTTTTTAGAAAAATTTCAAACCTTGGCCTCCTCGAGTCACGTTTAATTTCTTTCGTTTTTTTTTTTTTAACGAACTTTAACCGCTTGCTACTCGCGTCACTCGCGGTTAGAAATATCCTGGATTACGGAGATGCACTGACACAGGTGCAGCCGTGCAGGAGACGCGGGAAAACTTATATCTACTTGCGATCATCTGCTTTATCGACTCGAAATTTTCACACGACCCCATGAAAGTTTTAACGAAAATCATTTTTTTCCGACCCTCCGATTATTAGTGAGTTTTTTTTTAGATATTACGCTGTAATTTTGCTTTTTTTCATTTTTTTTCATAATATTCATTTTTTATGTCATTTAAATTTTTAATGCCTAACATTCATTTTTTTAACCATGAAAATATTTACAACAATCATAAGCGATTTTAAGCATCAGCGGATCGCTTACTTATGTAAATGAAAATTCACTTACCAGTTGGCATACATTTTTTTTAATAAAATTGAACTTACCGGCATGTAAGCTCACCTGAAGTTAGTCGATATTTGAGAAAAGGCGGCGCGCTGCCCACCGTAGCCTGCTCGGCCGCTCCGGGCCCCCAGGGTGTTTATCATCGCGATTGACGTCTTTATGTGACCAGACTGCGTCCTCGTACTTTTTTCCGTTCTTCGTTCAAATAACAACAAATAAAAAAGAAAAAATTTGTGTTTCAAGACGGAGCACTGCCCGAAAGAAATATTAAATGCATTTTAACGGATCATTCTTATCTTTTAAATACGATGCAAAATGATATTTACGAATGCTACGACGAAATTGAACCCCGGAGCATGCCTAGACCAGCCTCCAAATTTGATGTAACTATTCTTTTACTTATTTTCATTGATGAATTTATTTATTTATTTTTTCATTATGTGTTATCAACTTTTAAAAATATTTTTATCACAACAAGTATTTATGGTTATTTTAGTTCAGGCCTGTACCAATGGTTCCAGAAGTATCTTTAATTATGGATAAACCTCAACATAGCAAATCAAAAAAAATGGATAATATCTATGCTACTCCAATATCTGAGTCAAAATCCAATGTTTCACATGGTGCAAAATATGGAGCAAGTGAATCATATGCGTCATGGAAAGAAAAACAATTTCCTCGGCAGTCAAGTAAAATTTCTCCAAGTCGTCTTCACCAACTTTATAATTCTACTCAAAATTCTAGTAGTTTACAGGATCTTCGAACCTTGAAGCATCCTGGGAAATCATCATGTAATTCACTAGATTGTAAAGATTATAATTGTGCCGCTTTAAGCTCAGGTGATGAATCTCCTAGAAGGTATAATTTATCAAAAAGATCTCAACTTGAAAATCCAAATAAATATAAATTAAGTCATGCAGTGAGCAGCAGTGAAATAGATCGGCATGTAAATAGCGCTCACAATAATTATACACCAAGATCTCGCAGTAGAGATGAACGCACCAGTCCTCGTGATCGGAGACATCGTCTTGATCACATGCATGCCATAGAAGCTTATGACATCAGACAAAAGCCAAGAATTCATAGATCATCTTCTTGTTCAAATGCAGATGCTTATACTCATAGATCATTGCCAGTAGAAAATCATGTAGAACATGATCATCATCATTCAAAACATTCTAGATCCTTACAACCAATTCATTATAGTCCAGAGGGATCTCATATGCATGCAGGCTGCTGTTCAGCAAATCGTTCTAATTCTAATACAGAAACAGAAACAATAAAAAATTTATTGCAAATTATCACTAGTCAAAATGAGCAAATCAAAAGTTTACAAAAGCAAGTAGAACGTTTGTTAAAATTACATGAGCAGAGCTTAAAAGAACGCACTCATTGTACTTGTCAATTAAATGAAATGGCATATCACAATGCACAAACATATGATCAATCTCAAAATGTCAATTTGCCTATTACACATCATAATATGATGAAAGATAATGAAAGATGTTTTTCAGATGTTAAATTACAAGAGGAGAAATCCAAGTCAACTATCCTAGAACAAAAAGTATCTATTGGAGTTATGACAAGTTTTGAATTAAAAGTTCAAAATAATCCATCTTTGGCAAAAGATAATGAAATAAAACAAAAGAATTCTCAAGATAAAATATTACCAAGTATAGAAACATCTAGAAATCTAATTAAAAATCTTGTAAATGACACTGGTGAGATGATAAGAAAGAAGCCAAACTATTTTACACATACTCCACTTGAAAATATCAGTGAAGGATCTGAAAGTCATATGTCTTCCCTTCGTCAAAGTCATTTAGCTGACACGACAAGGCAATCAGTAGATGTACAAGACTGTGAAGTACAAAGTATAAATTGTTATAAACAAAATTTACAAGACAACGAAAATATGCAAATGCATTCAGAATCTCAAAAATATATGAATGCATCTAGCAATAAGAATTTCAATCCTGCCGAAAATTTAGAATATCAAGTTAAAGAGCCTAAATATAAAAAGACTAACAAAAATACACAAGAAACAAGACAATCTTATGATTATAATAATCAATATGGATATACGCGTTCATCGCCATTCGAGCATGCACGTTCATCGCCGTTTGAAAATGCACGCTCTTCGCCATATGAGAACGCACGTTCCTCACCATTTGATAATGCTCGTTCTTCGCCATTTGAAAATGTACGTTCCTCGCCGCAAGAGAAAAAGGCTGATGAATTTAATGCGGAGCCTTTAATGGCTGATATTACAAAAATGAAGAATGTTAGATGTGATAATTTTGCTGATGAATGCTTGAGTTTGAGTAGCAGTGAATTAGATGTAGAAGATCCAAGTCCACCAAGTCCAGAACCAAGTATTCATCTTGATATGCAAGAATACTCTAGTGAAGGAGGTAGCTTACCTCCTCAACAAGCTAAGGTAGGATGGACTCTGTATAACAATGTATTGGATCAAGTTAATCAGATCCTTCAAAATACGGCTGAAGATGATAGTCCAGAACAAGAAACATCACATGGAATAAGAAATAATGAGAAAAAGGAGTATGAAAACAACGTTATAATGGACACAGTAAAAGCTGCTACTTTAGAACAATTGACAAAACTAGGTATTAGTTTCTCAGATAATGTAGACAGGCGGGAACCTAATTACAACAAAAAGTAAGTTCTTTATAAATTTTATTATTCTTTTAGGTTCTATAATATTTAATTCTGCCATTAATATATTTATTTTATAAGCTGTCAAAATATAATTTTAAAATTTTAATTTATTAATTTCTTTTATTTTATAGGGTGATGTTTGATGCATATTATGCAAGACAGGGTCCAGAAGCTCACATAGCTGCTACAAGTGGTAGCTTTGAAACTAATACAAGTATGCATATGAAAGCATTAGCTATGAAGTATTTAAATGATGATCAACTAGCAGACATAGCTATGCAAAAATCGAGACCTGGTGGATTAAAGCAAGCACCTAATAATGTTCAAAATACAAATATGTCTTTTGCTACAATGCACTATTTGCAGCGATATCATTTACTCCCTAACACAAATTCTAGTCCTAAAAGAGGTATAAACTTTTACTCCTTTTAAAAATTTGTTAAATTTTAGACGCCCTTCTTTTTTTATTATTTACTGACATTGTATTTTTTACAAATTCAATATTCAATACGCAAAGTTCATTAAATTTTAATTCTTTCTTTGTAAAATAGCATTGAAAAGTAAGTTATAGTTTGTAAATTATAAAATGTCGGTTAGGAAAAACATCTAAGTTGTTTCAAATTTAATAATCTTCTACATTTTAAACAATTTTATTTTTTAGAAGTTCCAAGAGATGATTACAGGGGCCAGGGGCCAGTAATCAATGAAAGATTGGCAGTAAGAACTGTTGAAAGGCGAGAGCCAAGTCCTCACAGGTATCAGCCCTTTACGGGAACGTCCAAAGGCAGTTGTCCAAGTAAAATTTTAGATATATCAACTTTAAAGCAACAGCCTAAACTTTTGTAAAATATTATTTTAAGATCGTATTTATAAATATTGTACCTTATTATTTTTAATTTTGTTAATAGTACTTTAATGTGACGATTTTACACTTTTATAAATGTAACTATAAAATTATAAAAACTTTGAAAAATGTGCAGTATTTATTGTAACTAAATGTTAAAACATTTTTTATGAAGACATTTATTGTTCTTTTATACTTTTTGCAAATGAAATAAAACTTGAAACTATTTCTAAATCTTATGCAGTTTTTTTTTAATCCAAAAGGACCAAATATTAACGAAAAACTAATATTTTATCAAGTAAAATTCGAAATTGGTTTTTGCATGTTTCTGTTGAGTCAAAATTCCTCAGTGTGTTTTACATTAATTCAATTTATTGTTCTTTAATTGATACATACACAGGTCAATAATTCCTACACAAGTAACAATAATACATTTATATTTTCATATACACTATATATTATATTCGCGTAAACGCGCATACACCTGCTCACGCAATATCGGTAATTCAACGATATGCGTTCACACTCGCGCGTCCGTCCACACGCACAAACATTCTCATTTAAACAAAGCATTTGTATATTATCTTGTTTACTGCTGTTGCACGCGCTTCGTACGCGTATACGCAATGTGTCTCAATATTTTGTGTCTGTGTACATGCGTGTGTCTGTGTGTGTGTGTGTATGATGTGTATGCATGCGTATGTGAGTATGTATTGGTATATTAAAATATACTTATGCGATAATCGAAAAGGATGGAAAAAAGACTGACTACAACGGAAACGATTGTATACATATAGTAATGCTTTAAATAAATTACATTGGACTGTGTGACAATTAATTATATTCAAAATAAATAAGCTTATTTACTAAATAGTAAATAAATAGGCAGATTCGATCGTTCAATACGTTTTGTATATTCGCGTACCTATTTGTTAATGTGTATACTTTTATCTGGAGCGTAACGCCAGCGTTCCTATTAGCGCGAATAAATATACTATAACAAGTTTCGAATATATACGACTTACGAAAGGAATAATTTCCGATTTTCTTTTTTTTTTTAACGATTTACAATAATTTAATTACAACCTATTATGCAATCATAACAAGCCGGAAGTGCGCGAAGTGACAGAAAATTACTCGTCAATTATAAAAAAATTTGTTCTTTTACAAAAGCAAGATTAAGATTTTTTAAAATCTACTGATTCTCAAAATGTTGACTAGATTTTTATTTTTATTCATCTATTTTCAAGTTAACATCATTATATTCGTGAAGAACTTTAAAAATAATTTATAAAAAAGTCACTTAAGCCTGCGCGCATATTTTTATCTGAATAAATTGTAAAGTTCGTTGTGTTTAGTTTTTTCTTGTTGTCTAACTGCGCTTTTCATTTTAAATTGTACATATCACACCATATAATAAATATATTATTTTGTTATCTAACGAGTATGTAAATAAAATTTTTCTGCAACGACAACTTACGTAAAGTTCATATTAGTGGCACATCGATGGAAGACGAGGGGCACAGTTCGATGAAAAATACCTGCTTTCATCGATCGATCAATCCCTCTTATTATTTCACCACGCTAAAATATACATTTTGCTTCCTCGGGTTGTCGTCGCATTGACATTCTCGATAGGCGCATACAATAAATATTTTTAATTGTTATTGCAACAATAAAGCATGTTATTTATTTATTTATTTGTTTGTTTGTTTATTTATTCATTTTTTTTCTTTGAGTAACTTGTTTATTTTGTTTCTTAAATGATCCCCCTTCAAAATTACCATGTATGTTTCTTACATGTACGTGTTTTTATGCATGTATATAATATATACATATGCATACAGATCTATAAATTTTATATATATGTCGTATATATACATATGTTTATGTATATGTATATATATAACATATACAAAGAGTTAAAGACAGAGATTGAGCTACCCTAGTGAAAATTTTCGAATACCAAGTGTTTTAAACCGTCCAAAACGAGCGCTTAAACGCTACAATAGAAAGTTTTGTGCTATCTTATAAGAAGATGCTGCTCGAATTTTTCTAAGCCAGACTAGAATGTTGAATAGAGTGTATACTTTGATCCTTTAAAATTGGTCGAATTTCGAAGAATAATATACATTCTGATAAATAGCGATTAGATTGTTTTGTTTCATCGAACTGTAGTTGAGATAATAGTCATAAATTTTTTCGAGAAATATTTTCACTAAGGTATATGTATTCTTTTCCTTATTTAAAAAGAATTCACGCCTGTGTAACTTGCTTCTACAAGTTTCTACGATATATCCGTCCGTCTTTATTATTTAACGATTAAAATTTATCATTATAGTTGATTTTTTTTATAATATAATTATATACTGTTATTCGTTATAAGGACTATTAATTGAATCATTTGAAAGGCCCTAGACGATACGTTCGTAACTATTTTTTTGAACACCTTCAGATCTAGAGTATAAATACTAGTCTTCTAAGGCTAGTAAGTATGTTTGCGTGACGCAAAATGATACTACGTTCTTTGTTTTCTTCAATTTCATACTTTTTTCTTTATTGTCATCGTGCGTACAATTTGTTTTCTTAGTTTCTTCTCTCTTTTTTTTTGGTTTTTTTGTTTTTATTTTTTTGTTTGTTCATCGCATTGATATGAAGTTTATAGTATTGCTCGACAAGTAGTGTCGCCGCATCAATTATCAATAAAATGACTAAGCACCAGTTTTTGTACCACTTTAGTATAACTGTGCACCAATAATTTGTTTCTCTATAATTCAAGCGAACGACTAATTTTTTTAAACTTTTTTTCCGCTACATATATCTTTTTTTATTTTCGGCGAACCTTCGCTTACGATTCTCGCCTTTTTATACATTTGTGTGCGTGTATTCCCTCTTATATATTTTTTTCTTTTATAAAGCACCCGGGGAGAATTTTCTATTAAAAATTACCGAATCTAAAAGTAACATGTAAATGGAAGACAGTGATTTGCTTCAACTCGTTCTCGTTATATGTTTCAGTAAATGTTAGTTTCTTTAGTCATGTGGTCATTGTTTTTGTTTTTAAATATATATATAATATATATTATATAGGCAAGATATAGATTCTCTTTATTTTTTTTTCTTTAACTACGCTAACTACGAGACAGAGAGTAATCGTTAAAAGGAAATTCTCTTCGTGCGACTGTAACTAAAATAAATGTTCAGAAATAACAATTTATTGTCTAGATTTTTTTCAGTATTTCTTTTTGTTTTGTTTGGGCCATTGCAAAAATTATTCGAAAATTTCAATGTAAATACGTTTTTTCTATTTAGAAATATATAAAACTTTGTTTCTTCCTATTCAAGAGTTGAACACGTCAAAACGAAGGTACAATGTAGATCGATTAGTTATTTTCTTCATCGCTTTAAAATAAATAAATGTATTATCCCTTACAAGTTTGATGTAAGACTGTCTGACTTCACTAAAAGTTGGGTATATATTCCATTATTTTTGTTCTCTTTAATAATACGTTTCGTTAGACGATATGTTTCTTTGGTGGATTGACTCGAGGATATGCGCAAGGTTCGATGTTCCTCATGTTGCTGTGTTTATATATATTTATATAATAATTGGAAGATTCGGTTCGCGACGCGATTTTTTTTCTTTGCCCTCTTCTCTCGCCTCAAGAGAAAGAGAGGGGCAGTTATATCGCGCGCACAAACAGTAACTAGACTATGTACGCTCTTTACAAAATTTTTGGCGAAATGGACTATAGAGGTGTCAGTTCAACTGCCTGATGACCCATTTTCGTTCTTAGCGTCGATACATCGTCCTCTATTCGAATTAGCAGCTTGAATTTCTGCAAAGTCAAAACAATTGTTTTAATTCTTACTTCGATTTTATATTACAGATCTGCTTATCTTTCTTTTATATTATCAATTCATCTTACCGTCTTGTTATCTCCTGGAGTGGTTACCCAGGCGTACAACATGTAACCAGGTATACAAAGCATCGATGAAAGTGCTGTCAACCATCCAAGGCAATGTGCCCACGTAGGATAACTGTAATCTAGGTATTTGATCGGTGTGAATTGTACCAAGTTAAAGATGAATACCCCCTGATTAAACAAAAGTATTAAATCAACAAATTGTGCATATAGAATCAAACACCAGATGAATTAGCGCTTTTGAGCACAAATGACTTACGATACAAATGAGAGGTGTAGCAACACACCAGCAGAACTTCCACCAGATGGTAGGGTAGTAACCAATCATGTCCTTGATACCGTCGTAGAAACGATTGACACCGAAGGCCCAGCTGATCGAGATGCACTCGAAGAAGATGAGGAAAAGCAGGCAGGAACCGGAGACGGCATATGAATCGAGGAGCTGGAAAACGTACATGCCGCCTTCGGAGATGCAGGACAGTCCGACCAGATAGGACAGCAGGCAAACTATCGCAATGAATATCTCCTTGCGTCGTCTCAATAGTTTAGGCCACTCGTCAACCTATTTATTCATCACAATGTTTTACTTTAATTAAAACCCTTCTTATAACTACTTCGCTTAACAGTTTATAAATAAAATTTAATATATATTTATATATAAGTAGAATCGCTTGCCATAGCTGTGATGAAGCCCTCCATCGTGCAGAACTGCGAGTCAAGTCCAATGAGCAGCAGCATAAAGAAGAAGAGGCAAGACCAAAGTGGCGCGCCCGGCAACTGTAGCACCGCCGACGGATAAGCAAGGAAGGCCAAACCAGGTCCAGATGCGGCCACCTCGGCCACGGGCTTCTGCTGCTCGTGGGCCATGAAGCCGACGACCGAGAAGATGACGAAGCCGGCGAACATCGACGTCGAGGAGTTGACCGTGCAGACGATCAGCGCGTCCTTGTAGACGTTGTTCGTGAACTTGTTGTAGCTGCCGAGGGCCACCAGCGTGCCGAGACCCAGCCCGTAAGAGAAGAAGATCTGCGTCACCGCGTCTATCCAGACCTGAGAAGAAAGAACGAGCGATAGGCCGCTTTTTAATCTTCTAGTGTCGATAAAGAGTATTGGAAATTTCTCCCCCGGGTATTGGAACGTTATTCTCGATAAGGCCCTGAAAATGATTGCTTTTTTCCTTTGCGGATAGATGCTATCTGTATTCGAGCTGACCTTTTCGAGTCCTGAGATGATATAGCTCGCGAGATGATATGAAGAAAGTTTGAGGAAAAAGACTTACCTCGGATTCCCGAAGTTTTGAGAGATCCGGATTGACGTAAAACTTGATGCCCTCCATTGCGCCGGGTAGTGTAATACCTCTAATGAGGAGAACCGTCAGCAGGACGTAGGGGAAGAGCGAGGTGAAGTAGACAACTTTCCCGGTCCACTTGACTCCCTTCCAGATGCAGAAGTAGCAGAGTATCCAGACGAGCAGGAGAGTGCCGGATAGTTCATAAATTATGCCACCCACGTGATCGATTCCAGGACTGATTTGCAGAGCCCGCCGTCTAAGAGGAAACATTTTGTCAATATGTATGTTTATTGCTTTTCTTTTGATCATCTGGTTGGACTTACTCCCAAAATTCCTTGACAGGATCAGTGAGATTAGCCGCCGTCACGTTGACGTTGTGGAAGGTACACATCTTTACTGTGTTGTTAGGGCCTATGTGCGAGTTGAAGCAGTACAGATTCTTTCTGTCGTACGGGTTGACACAGTTCGGCGTATTCCAGTAATTATTGCACGAGCCCCAGGGTAGCTCTGCGGATAAAAAAAAGCAAAAGGCGGAACGAATAAAGGAGGACCTTTCGTGTCGTTTATTGCGAGCTAGACTTTCTCTCTTTCTCTCCTTCTATTTCTCTCATTAGAGTTAAAAAAAGAAAATTTCTCTCGACCCAAGGCTTTTAGGGACATTCCTTCGTAGATTAAAATGATAAGAATTTAATTTAAAATTTTTAGACTAGCTATTAAGAAAAAAAAATCATTTTTTATAGTGATTTCTATAAATTAGCTAATTACGCACAGCAAAGTTACACAATTATTGTAGGGAATAAATTGGTTATTCATTAATGCAAGAATAAAATGTGAGTCTTACAGTGTGTTCAATAGGTTCATGATAAAGTTAAGATCAATATACCTTTGAATTACTTTTTTTTTAAACCAAAACATTTTTTATCTGACATTTTAATAATCACAACAAATCTAGAAAAAATACACTCAAATTTTTAGGAGATATTTCGGATTTCGAGCGATTGTGTCATTTGAAGGTACCAATATTTCTTTTAAAATTGAAATTATCTTTAAATATGCGATATCATATCGATAATTGAATAATTATTGCTTTATTAACTACCTATAAATTTTTTTGTCATATCTTAAGATTAAGAAAAAAAAAATACTTAGAATCTGCATAATCCTTATTTAGGATATATTTGATTTGGGTATCCTTTAAAGAGAATATTTATTTCCTAAATTTAGCTTATCAAAGATTACGTAAAAGCATATTTACATAAGTATAAATATTTCATGATAATCGCAGCCTATCTTTTATTATAATATTCTTGAATAAAACCACTTACCGCTGCGCATGGACATGAAGAAATAAAAAATAGCCCAGGCAAGGATGACGATGTAGTAGACGTTCATCCAGCAGGACATGACAGCCGCTGCATAGCCGATGCCCTTGAATAGAGGCGCAATCTTGAAGACACCGAGACCGCCAATGGTGAGCATCTGGCCGAGCGCCAACTCCATGAAGAACATGGGTATGCCGGCGAGGATCAGCGTGAGGAAATACGGGATGAGAAAGGCGCCACCGCCGTTCTTGTAACACAGGTACGGGAATCGCCATACGTTTCCCAATCCAATGGCCAGGCCAACCTTCATACACATTTTTTTGCTTTTTTATTATCGGACATTTTCTTTTTGATTTTTTTGATCCAAGTACTTATATACTTGTATAAAGAGTAATAAATTTTCTTTTTTATGTGTTAATGCGAATTCAGATTGAAATGTTAGATTTTAAAATTGGAATAAGCCAGGGTTGTAAATAATTAATTAAAATCGAGGACTTAATTCCAAATAAATAATAATTAAAGTTTTAATTTTTAAT
>UELX01000958.1:0-55251 GCA_900480035.1 Eupelmus urozonus
AAAAAAGTAATAAATTATCAGCTAATTAAATTTTTAACACCTTATATTGCTGAAATGACAATTTAAGCTATCAAAATCCTTCATAACTTTTAATGGAATCAATGAAGGAAAAAATTCAAACAGCAGAATATTTCAGACACTAAAAATAACTTTGCAATAATTAGGTACCAATTAAGTCAACTCATTTTAATGATTCCAACATTATCGTTGCATAACTTATAACTTGACATAACAAAATTAGCAATAGACGCTATCAGCATAAAATCACTGACTATTCCCAATATTTGCAGCAGCAACGTCATAAAAGTTGCGCCTTCGAATCAACAGTTGACGCAGTTTTGGCGCTTTATTAGCTTCTCAGTTTCAGCGTGGGCAAACGAGGATTTGAATTTATATTGAATTTTTGCTTTCTGGCGAGAGCAGCGTGAGAGCGCGATTTGAAAGGCAATGAGAGCGCCGCCGCGCCGCGGAAACTGAAACTATTTTCATCAACTCCGCGACTAAAAATACATCGACGCCGGCTCTTATGCAATCTCCCCGCACGCTGAGTTTGCCAATAGTTCAGCAGCCGGTCTCCTCTTTTCCGAGCCGCGGCTGCCTATCTTTTTCCTTTCTTGAAACTTGAATACGAGCGCACGATGTTTACATCGCGAACGAACGAACAGAATTTGTTGCTAGAGCTAGTTTAATTTTTACGTGTAATATTAGAGGTTTGATCAAAGTTTTAACTTTTTGTTATTTTATATGAGGAATTATTTTTTTTTAATCTATTAGTAAGTAAATTTCGTATGAAATATTAATATTTATTAGAATTTATTTATACTTAATCTTAAAGTAATTAAATATATTATATTAGTAATATCAAAGGGATGCAATCCTATAATATTAATGTAATACCAGTAAAGATGTCAACTTGAGGAAGATACAAGTAGTTTTTTTTTATTTTAAACAAATGGAAAAGTGCTTTCTGGATGTATTTAATAAAATAATTTAATTTAGTCACCCAAAAATTAAAAATTCTAACATTATTATCTATTAATTTTCGAGCAATGTCCGAGGTAAAAATTGTATACATATTGTTCTTTGGTTTTATTTTTTTAGTATCGTAAAAACATTAATCACGTAAAATGTATAATACCATAGACTTAAATCAATATTTTAGGAAGATAAAATAATATTATCATAATATGTATGAATTGATATACTATCGAGAAAATGTCCACAATTACATTATAGATTCCAAATATTATTTATTAATTAATTAAATTCATGTCAAATGACTGTTAAATTATTAATAAATTATTGTAGCCTTTAAATATTTATTTATTAATAATATTGTTTTATTTATTTTGGAAATATTTAGTCCAATTTTTTTCACGCTTTACCTTACCTATATAATATATGTTTGTTCACAATTAAGAACTTTTTGAGGAATATTTTCAAATTAAATAATATATCCTCTTAAATTAATCAACTCATTCGCTTAATTGTGGTAGCATAAAAAATTATTAAAATAACCGACATTTTAAAGTTATTAATATTCGCCAGCGAAAAGTGGAACACCGAAGGCTCAAGCTCGCAAAATATGTACCGATTATTCTTAAACACAGACCAGATCCTCCATTGTAATATTTCACACTATTTTTCCAGCGGTTATCTATAACTCTCTGATTTACAACCCGCACCTTTCCTTAACTTTTCCCAAGTGTAAAGTTCCAGCGTTTTAAATTCCCATTTTTTGCGCCCCCGAGCGATGCAGCACGGGGTTTCGTAGCTCTCGAACTTTGTCCAGGCAAAAACCCCGCTCGCCCAACCCAGAGGGCCGGCTTCAATGTCTCTCTCCTTCTCTCTCTCTCTCACGCCTTTGTGTAACTAAAAGTTTGTACTGGCCATTGTGCAGTACAAAGCCAAGCTTCATTTACATTTAAGGAGAGAGCGAGTCGGGGCGTGTTTACTCAAACTTGGCACCCCCGACGCGCGCGAGAAGGTAAAAGTTGTAAAAAATAGATCAGTTACAAGCGGACCGGTACATAATTTCGCGACTAATTTATCAGCTGGAATTCAATGCCACACAATCAAAGAAAGAGCAGCGCGCGCCGATA
The DNA here is from genome assembly GCA_900480035.1 of Eupelmus urozonus. Classification (NCBI taxonomy): domain Eukaryota; kingdom Metazoa; phylum Arthropoda; class Insecta; order Hymenoptera; family Eupelmidae; genus Eupelmus; species Eupelmus urozonus. Next base: position 2,103 of record UELX01000958.1, read on the forward strand.
TTAGAATTCCAGGGCGAACAAAAATGTTCCGGGCGCGAGAGCCCTCCAACTTTGCCAATCAGCAGACGGAATTTTTTTTCGCCTCTGCCCTACGAACGGTATAATCTCGATCTCACGTCCCTTCCTAATTTCCCTGATTCTCGCATTAATTTACCCAAAGAGAGCAGAAAAAGGACTACACGGAGTAGAGAAGTAAGATAAGAGCGAGAGAGAGAGAGAGAGAGTCGGACGAGAGTGGGACGAGAGATCGCCGAGCGTTAAAGTGGAGGCTTAATCGATCGACCAGCCTTAACTCTTAATTGTAATAAAATTACGTATTCATAGGAAAGAGGATACTACGCTCCGCCGACTCTACCGCCACTTTTTCTCCTCTTCCGTAGTCCTTTGCACGACCTTCCGCTTTTTATGTACTAGAGTGGGTTTAAAAAAATGAATTTTCGAAAAACCACCGGATACTACACGTAGAGAAGTATAGTTTAAAGAAATGAGCTTTCAAAAAATCGCGCGAAATATTCTCAGTTTTATGTGCTATTAAATTTTAAGGTAATATTACATTGTGTAAATTATTATTAACAATTTTTCTTAATCATTTCTGGACTTCACCAGTTATACAATCAAATCTCGGTAGTTATATAGGATCCGGCGCATACTTGTGCTAATGAAAGATAATGAGCCTTTTTTTTAAAGCAAACGCATCAGCTCACATTTTTCTTCGTTTAATAAAGTTATTAGCATCCGCAGAGGGAAATAAAAACTGAAAAAAATCTCCATAATTACTTCATAACTTTCCTCTTTAAGCACTAACATTCTTCCGCCTTTTTACGACTTCACAAATCGCCAATACCAGAAAAGACTCCAACTTATCCATTCTAACTATCCTAACCGATCTTTCATAGTTAAAACACTTAGCTTGCACTAGTCCCATCCAAAATCACAACTCAGCGCTTACCTAGCCCAGCCGAAACAAGCTTCGTTAACAAATATGAATCGACTCAAACCGGCGCGCAGCAACAACGTAATCCACATTCGCCCTCTTCACTCTGGTGCACTGGGGCCAGTGTTGCCGGGGTAGTGATTACGTGGCATTTCGCTCTTTTTTTTCTCTCTCTCCAGCGCGCACTCAGCCTCGGCGCAGGTAAGTGTCCGAAGTACTTTCCCGCGTATAGGAAGTGAAAATTCCCCAGCGAGTGTGTGTGCAGAGGGAAGAGGAAGCAGAAGAGAGAGAGAGAAAAAAAAGGAGTGTGTGCATAAGGGACGAGGTGGAAGACCGGAGGTCTATGTGTATGCAAGCTCTCCGGAAAAAGTGACCGAAAGAAGTGTGATATATGGAGCGAGAGCTGGAAAAAAGGCCGAGCCGCTGGAGAGTTTTAGGCGCTCGTTTTTTCGGGAAGCTAAAAGCGCCCGGTTGCCGGTCATATATGAGAAGATATTGAGATGAGTCGATATTTTTTTGGGAAAAAATGGGAACGATGCCGAGGTTTTTTGACGAGTTTGCGGTTGAAAATGAAAAATGTTTACTGATCGGTGAAAATTTACGTTATTTTCAATACGTAGTATGCAGAAGTACAGAAATTTTGAAGTTTGATTTTGAACATTGAAATAGGAATCTAATAGTAACTAGTAATCAATATTAACAATTTCATTTTTTGCTTAATTTTCTACGGGAAATTGTGCAATATTCGATGAATAGTCTAGCTTCTATAAAACCTGAGGACGGTTTCTATCGAAGCCAATCAATAAACGTCCAGTTTAATCAAATCTCCAGCGCAGTTGTTCAACCCTTCAGATTGGAGTTCAAATTAGCTGATTGCTTCGACGCTTTTTACACAGAAAAATCACCCAGAATCTCAAATCACCTCCTCCTCGCCCACCTCTACATCAAATACAAGACATCCCAATTCAATTTCACCAGTTTAATTACCCACCACATCCCAAATCCCCTATCAAACTCCACATCCCACCAGCAGCTCTCCGACTCAAAACTTATTCCACACCAGAATCCATAAATTCAGCGCGCGAAGAATATCCAGCTTCGACTGCAATAAAAACAGGCAATCCGGAAGCATCGCGCGGGGGCGATAGGAGAAAAAGGCGGGGCCCCCGTGTCCATGAATAAATTTGAAATTAACTCCCGAACGGTTCTCGGGCGCGCGGGCGAGAGATAGAAGAGCCCTCGCGAGATCCTTTCGCGACACCCGTTATAAAGCAAGCGACGAGCGGAAGCCCCAGAGATGTGTCGGCTATACGTGAGAATGTGAAAGAGGCTCGAATGGCGCTGCGGAGATGGACTGAATGGGAGGCTCGGGCTTTTTATGTCGCTTTCATAAATGCTTTTAGCGATGGCTCAATAGGATGATTTTCGTGATGCAAGGATATCTGCTTGTGTGTTGTTCGTGTGTGTCTGCGTGGGGAAATTCTGAAGAGAAATGTTATGGTTTGGACGATTTTATAGATAGTTTGCCCTCTGGGAGAGACTGAATTTGTCAGTGGGATATCGGAAGCGAGTTTCTGGAGCGCAGCTGAAAATAAGCGATGAAAAATGATTTTTAGATCCCAGCCGACGCTGCCGAGAATATCAGAATGCTACGTAAAAATTTATGGTACTTGGCAATAATAAACAGCCGAAAATTTCTTATATTTAGAAAACCACCTCCCCAACATCGTACGCCAGTAAAACGTCGAAGTCTCATAAAAAAAAAGAGCTCGCCGCGCTCCACTCTTCATCCTCGCCAAAAAAGCCGGCAGATCAATATAGCGCTCGCAGCAGTCAAAACAGCCCGCGATCCTCGAAAACAAAAAACACAGCAGCCGTAAACTCGCACAAGAGACAGTTTACCTTTTACTCCCAGGCAAAGCTCGCTTTGGAACAAAAAAGACGTAGTTTTCGCGACGACGCCTCGGGAGGAAGATGTAGACTATACCCAACGTCAGTATAGAACCACAGAGAGTAGGAAAAAGACAAAGGGGCTGCCGTGAATCTCTCCTGAGTTTTCGATATGACGCCGGGGGGCGGGAGCGCGTTAAGCTCCTCGCATATAGGAGCGAGAGCGCGCGAATATTCCCGCGATATCATATCGATTCGCCCAGCCGGCGCGCGCGGCCCTCTGCGTGTATTCGCGCGGCTCCTACCGTGGAAAATCCAGCGAGTTGGCTCCCCTTTTATCCGCTGCCGCTGTTACGCTCGCTCTTTTTCTGTATCTCTTCTGCCGTAAAGGGTTAGCGTGCGTGCTTTCTTACGGCGAGCTTTTTATCCAGTTGCTATGGCGCTTGCTGCGGCTTTTATGTTTTGGCTGCGTTTTCGAAGTTGTAGGATGCTGCGGGTTTGTTGTTTTGGAAAATTCGAATGAGAGATTTTGGTGAAAAGTGGAGGGATTGGTTTTTAATTTGGTGCTGTAATTGCTTTGCGGAGGATAAGATAAGTAAAGTGGGACTCTGAGGTTGCTGAAGAAAGCCGTAAATTATGCATAACGAGTTGTAAGCCCACGCGAGGCCTACAAAACAATCTACTAATCGTCATAATGTTGCCGAGGCGTTGGTCAATCGACGAGTGAGGCCGGCTAAGTGGAACTGGCTTATACCAGGTGGCTGCGAATACAGCAATTTTCTTGTCTTCGCCGGCTAAATACATAATTAATAGTGTGCCTCGTTTAGAGCTTTCGAGTGATTATGGCTGAATGAATGACATTCACATGTGTCTTACCACACCTTGACGTATCTACTTGATTGCTACTATTAGAATTTTCGTGCGCTAAAAGTAGAGTATGAACAAATTGTATATTATTTTTAGAGTAAACTAAGAGCATTTTTTAAATTACATTTATAAGAGTATTGGAATTTCCATTCAAAGTGGTGTCTTTATTGAAAGTATGGATATTCTAGATTTAAAATACTGATTTATTCCAAAATATTTTGAAGTAGTAGATTAAATGCATGGAAAAATTTTTCGAAACTAGCTTTCAAGATGGATAAAGTTGTTTTCTAAATTTACATTTTTCTTGTATAGATATTCAAAAATATCTTATACGTAAAAGCAGGACAAATATAAATTGGCCTATTTCGAAAATTTGATTTTTCCATTCTACGTAATCGAAAAATTATATATTTATACCTCTGCAGCAAAAAATTACACTTTAACAAAGTAAACTTGTATTAGCATATATTGATTTTTTTCGCTAATTGTTTTCGAAGAACTGTAAAAAGGGTAGATTACTATCGAATAGCGAGAAAAAGTCTGCACACTTTTTTTTTGAAGTGGTAACAATCAAGACAGAACACCTGTACAATAAAAGCCCTTTACGCCCACTAAAGCTTTATTTCAGAAGAACAGTTTTAAACTTTAATACTCTCAGAATTCATACACATCCTACACACCTACTTATAAATAGTCCACAATACTCCTCCAAAATACGTCATCGATACAAATACACCTACCCTTAATCCCCAAACTACATTCTCCTCTTAAATATCCCAGAACGCCGATGTCACGAAAATCCGAAAATAAAAGCCCACCCTTCATCCCCAATCACCCTAAAATCAATAAAGCCCAGCAATCGATACCCTTAAATACAGCAACACCAAAAAAAGCCACCGTTTATTCAATCCACCGAAACACTTGCTCTTCCCTGCCCAAAGCAGCCTCCCATACATCCTTTATCCAGCTCTCTTGCCAGCTCGCATCTCGTCCATTTTCCTCGGCCCCAAGTTCCGCCAATACGGCGACTTCCCTCTCTTACCCTCGCGATAATATACGTCCTTTAATTCCTCCTCTTTCTCTCTGTCGTCGTCGGCGCCCTCTTCCCGTATATTCATAAAATACCGCGCGATTTCCCGCTATACACGCGAATGATTCCCGAGCCGAGAGTGCGCATGCATTATTTATGGGCCGGCGGATCGTTTCTCTTTATTCGCGATATGCGCGCACGCATCGCCGAGGTAAGAGCGGGAGGACAAATGCAAAGGACATTCCTCTGGAGTCGGGAGCCGTTGAAGGGATATGACGTGGTGTAGGGGGAGAGAAGAAGAGAGATCATCGGCATAATTTATGCGAGTGACGCGGAGCGTCGAGACGAGCTATACGGGCTTTTCCAGGTGAGTTGGGCAGTTGGGTGGAGGGCAGGGCTGCTATTTTTCCGGGGAGGTATATCGACGAAGATGGAAAGCTCCATGGTGTCGGTGTATATATACCTGGCAGGATGGTATCCGTTGGAAAAAGCCAGCAGAGAAAATCAAACGCACGCACAATAGGCTGCGTGATTGTACGCCCGGCTCCTTCTCTGTATATGCGATTAGGGATAAGTGGATTGTGAGCGGAGACTTTTTCTTCTTCTTCTTCCTCTCTTTTTTTTTCTTACACGGGCGGGGGCTCACGAGGTTTCGCTGGGGGTGTTGGGGATAAGGGTGACTTTATTCTCTTGCTTCCGCTCTCTCTGTTTCGAGGTGCTTTCTCACTTTTTACGGTACTTTTGCGCGAGAGATATGCTCGCGAAAATCCACTGTTTACAATTATATACGGTATCCACCCTCGGCTTTTTGCCGGGCGCTTGAAAAGTGTAAATGCTACGGTTGCCCGCTTTTTACTCATGCGGGCGGGAGCGAGACTGGGGATTATGCAATTTAACTTTTTTAATGGATTAATAATTTTTGTATTCATTTAAAATTTTTGTTGTGGGAGGGGAAATCAATTGTTATTAAAAGCTTTATGTTTGTAATTATTATTAATTTGGGAAGTAATTAAAAGTTCGTAAATCTGTATTTATTAATAAATTACTAAATGAATTTTGATAATGTATCAGCTTATAAAATATCATGAAAAAATTTTATTATAAAACAAAAAAATTACTATTACTAATATTGTTATTTATTTTACGTCTTTAAATAACTCCAATAAATACAACTTTTTCACAGACCAACGCCACAATCTCATATCGCTCCAACTTAAAACCAATAAAAGCACTTCATCATCTCCCAAAAACTATCCCCCCGCGCAACTTTCCATCAATCCCCCAGCCCTCCACATCAAAAACCCGCAGTATCGAAACTTTCCAGCTGACCCAGCCGGCAAAAGACAAACGCGAGCATAAACATCAAGCAGCGGTAAAGGCCAGCTCCACAGAACCAGCAACACCTCTTGATTTAAGAGGTGAGCGTTCGTCGAGAGCAACTTTAGTCTCAGGCCGCGCTCGCGCGGAGACAATTAAAAAAGTTTCCGCGCGCGAAAGCCCGATAGGCCAAAGCCCAAATACATAAGCCAGGCCAAACGCGAGGAGAGGGATGAGTCGGCGCGCCGGAAAAGCTACGATCCCGAAAAACTTTTGCAGGAGGAGGAAGGAGCTGTGGGAGGAGGAAACACGAGGAGAGAAATTGCGCTTCCGGCAGAGGAACGCCCGGCTGCCGGGAGATAAAGTGGAAAGTTGTCGGGGGACAGCGATTTTTCGGGTTTTGAAAAATTGAGCCGGCAGCGCCCGGCGGAGGGGCCGATTTTTACTTTTAACAAGCCCGGACGAGCTGCCGATTAATGGGGGTTTAAACGAGATTCTTGAGAGTGTATTTTTTACGGCTTGGAGGATTTAACGCTGTAACACTTAGGGGTGATTTGTTAGAGGTTGAATTTTGCAGGAGTAGGACGAGCTGGATTTTTGTTTGCTTTTAGGTGGACGGGTGTGGAAGAGTACTGAGCTAGTTGAGTCTTGGAGGCTCAATGTACTGTCGGGCCTAGCGACAATTAAGTGGCCTAATTTCTCTTCCTAATGAGGAAATGCAATAAGAGCGCAGGCTCGTTTATCTACGGTGCTCAAAAATTTTGAAAGACTTGTTATGAATTACAAAAATATTTTTCTTATAAACATAAATAAAAAATTTATGTAGAGAGCTAATTTCAATTATAATTAATATTTAATTAATTTAAGTATGTCATCGCATCATGGAAAAATACAACATTTTAAAAACTTTGTCCACTCAGAAATAACAGAGGCAGTTAAAGAGATAAATCTTCGACATAAATTTGAAAAATCGATCCTGCTTCTTATCGTCCCGTTATCTACAGACTAGCTTTTCTTATTTTTCCCTTACCGCTCTTTTTACCGATTCAGCGTGTACGCGTGAACTTTCAAAATGACCTGCCGAAACTTTGAACTCAGGGTTTTTATTATCTTATATGTTCTTTCTTCCTTACCCTTATATTTTTAACCTATTTTTTTATTCATTTCATTTCCTTTATTGAAGTTTATTTAAAATATGAATTACATCCTTTATTAGTTATCCACTTCATTCTATAAGCTATTTATCTTTTAAAAAAAAGGATTAATAATTAAAAATTATATCACACTCACATCATATACTCAATATTTCATTAAACATTCTCATTAGCTCATTAGCTACATTTCAACTCTCCATTTTTCTTTTTCAAAAAAAAAAAAAAAAAATTATATAAAGTGCTGGACAATGTCCGCCGAACGAGGTATTCAGTCTACGCGGTCAGCGCCGTGTCAATTACCGCGGCAATTCGCCGTAGTTAAATTCGTCGAGTTAAAATCCAGCGGCTGCCAGAGCACCGCTTATGCAAATACGCGTGAGCGCGCGCCGAGGACGGCGATTTGACCAGTGAAATTCTTCTTTTGATTCGCTCGATTAAATAATAGTTCGGCTTTAGCGATAGAGCGACTCCCTTGGGTTTACAGTTCGCTAGAATCATTTTACGGGCTCCGACTTTTAATCGATCTTCCGAGTCTGGATTTTCATTCGTCTTTTGCGGAAAGTTATCGTTTGTCTTTTTTAGAAACTTTATTCGTGGATTTTACTGAATTAATGATACGCTGTTAAAAGTCTGGAAGGGATAGGATACTTCATTTATGTTAAATTTCATCCGTTTAATGTAATTTTTTAAAAAGAACGTTAACTCTGTGTAATTGTTGTAAACCATTATTATGTATTAAAGTATTCTGTACTTTTAATACTACAACGAAATTCATCTATACCTACTTTATTTTTGTTTTGTATAAAACACAAAATTTTAACATTGTACTATATTTACACTTTTTACACAAAATAATTAGGAAATTAATAAATTTAAAAAAAAAGAAGTAATAATTTGAATAAACGTCAAACAAAAATCAATCAATACTCCGAATCCACAAACACCTGTCACATAACCAACTGCATCACCCACACTCAAACACCAACCATCTCATTAGAAACCCAATCGTCAAAACCATTACCATATTTTCCCCCATTAAAATTCCGCAAAAATCCAGCTCTCAACACGTCGCCGACACGTCGATATTGTCATGTTCAATTAGCTCAGCAACAACCAGGAAGGGAAAGTCCCATCTATTTACAAAACATCAGCCGGCAATTCATGCACTATTTTCGTCTCACGTGCCAGAGGCGCGCACCTGTCAACCTTTCGACGCCGGGACGAGCGTACACGGTAATAGGAAAAAAAGCGACGAACCCGATAAGACCCCGGAGTGTGTGTGTGTATATACGCGCGGGTCATACGAGAACTCGCGTATGATGAATTATGCATGTAATATTAGCGGCCGCGGCGTAACACGAACGCACCGCGGGTAATGTATACGCGTACAACACGTGCTTTAATATCCATCGGGCTCTGGACGTTAGACGCCGGGAGAGGATTCGTTTCTGTGGGTAGGTTGGGATGGTATTGTCAGAGATGATCGGATTTGAGGGATTCTGTATCAAGATGGTGATTTTTGGAGTTTTTTGTTTTTGGGGATTAGGTTTATTATTTTTTTATTGATTTTCGAAGAGCTTTGGGATCTAGGTACTCTGTAAAGTTGTAATAGTGCAAAATGCTCCACTACAAAAAAAAAGTGAAATTTCCAATAACAAATAGTAAAAAATCCACGATTATTTAGTGAATTTCAGTAAATTTGACTAAATATTCGTGAATCGGAATTCCACTTTTTATGTAGTGGAGCATTTTGCACTATTTCAACTTTACAGAGTAGGTTTGCGTTTGAGTTGAAGTCAGTTTTCCGTTTTGGTTTTGGTATTTCCTTACATTTTATACGATGACAATTTTGTAATATATCGAACAGGAACCGTCTCATTATTTGTAGATCCTATAAGCCTTCAACTGGATAGTACATCTGGATAGATACAGCCCAATACACGTAAACGCTCCGAAATAATAACGAAAACAAAAACAGAACAATCGCTTGCAACGGCCACGACACAAACATATCGCCCTGCACCGGCAGTGCATATACCATTCCTGCCAAATTTATATTCCCCGACGCATACAGCAAGTCTGGAAGCCGGGCAACGAAAACACGTCCTAAACAAGCCCACCTACAAGAACGTAGACATAACGTACATACCGCGCATAGGTGCATATACCGGCCGAGCATGGATATATATACGTATATATATAATATATATATACACACATATATATATATATGAAAAGGGAGCAGGCGAAAGCGGCGGACACGTCGGCGCTCTTTATTGGATTTGGGTTTCGTTCCCCGGTATCCTCGGCGCTGCACGCGAGAAAAGCTATCGAATTTCAAAAAGTTGATTTCGCGCGGGCGCGAACCTCCAATTTGTCGTTTTCACGCACTCGGGAGCTGTAAGTATGAGGAGGAAAGAAAGTGCGACGGTGAATCTTGGGAATCGTGTATATAGGTATAATACAAGCGGTAATTCGAAATGCTTTTATAATCGAATGTGGGAGGGGTTCGATTTACCTGGCTTTTCAAGTTTCGCCGTGCAATTTGGTTTTTAAATCTGTTTACTCTGTGCCGGTGTGTACTGAGTTGGGGAAGTAAATAGGTTCTTTTTTTCATGGATCTGTGCTTTGTAAGCGAGTAGAGTGTGCATAAAAAAATTGAACGTTTTAACGTTAAAAAAAGGTTTTTTAATTTAATAATAGGATAAAATTATTCAGCAACTATCTAGGATCTCTTAAATAATACACTTTTAACTGAATTACATATTTATCAAATGCGTGGGAGTAGCATAAGTGACACATTTATAGTCGCCGTAGTATACAAATAAGTTTTTAAGTTGATTAAACGCATGAGTAATTAAATTCGAGTGAAAATCGATGACAGGCGCGTGGACTAATACGAATAAACGAGTTATGAAAATGACTTAATGCGAATGTTGGCGCCCGAAGGTATTTCGAGCGCAAGATAAAAAAAAAGGATAAAGGTGAGCTAGAGATTTATCGATGCTGTATTTTCAATTAAAAGGAAGTGCAAAATCCAAAAGAACAAGTCTGGCTGTTATCAACTTGTTTTCAGAACCAAATTGAATCCGGCCTTTACACGCTACCCTTTCGAGCGGTTTAAATGGTTATCTTTACATTTCTCGTGCATGTTCGCTTAATCGAACATTAACATCATTATACCTCCCAAAACCAAAAAGGTACTTCAAACATACTGTACAAAATACCGTTTTAACCCTTTTCGTATATTTAACGTCTATTGAAACAAGAGTAATTATCATAACTAATTCATCAAAGTAAAGGATTAACTTGCTTAGATTTTAACATACACCGAACTACATTAACTCAGATTTTCAGCATAACGAATCAGCCACTCAAACGCACCTCAAAAACGGGCCAACATCCCAAACGTCTTAAAGCTGCACCATCCTCCATCTGGCCTGCAACGCATCCATCGTCGACGGCAGGATGCTCGCGATTAATATTAATGAAGTAATTCGCTTACTACGCGACAGTCGCGCTCCTCTTCTCAAAATTCCAGCGCAGAGAAGAGAATCAGGCTTGTTCTGAGACCGGAAATAAACGGCATTAAAAAGTTTACGGCCGCCTAGCGGCTAATTTCCATGCCTGAGATGGAGTTTTCGCGAAGAATATGAGGGATTCTCCCGGCGTGTGCGCAAAAGGGGGGTAGAGTCGTAATTCGTACTGTATGGGAGAGTTTAATAAGTTGGTCTGTTTACTTAGCCGCGGCGGCTGATTTAAGTTAGCCCAGGGGCGGGGGTCATGGGATGCGCCGTTAACGCTGGAACAATACCGATGCGAGGATGCTGAGACGAGGGGGTGAGGGGGACGTGTGTGAGTTAAGGGGATATTAGGGAAAGGTCGATTCGCTATTGTTGCTGCGAGACGGTTGGGAGTGGGTTCGAATTTAATTACACTGAATGGTTATTACGATGTCTTTTGGGTCTTGGATGTGGCTTGGAAGCAATTTGAATTGGGGTTCTAGATTTCAGGAAAGAAATTGATTTTGGATAGGCAAATAGAGGGTAGTGATGAAATTTTGTTATGTCATCCTATAAACTTGTAACCATCTCAGAATGTGATCAAGTAGCAGTTAATATTTTTGGTACAACATATGGATCAAATATAAAATTTATAATCTTGAATTTCAAATATAGTAAGATCAGTTGCACTTATTTTTAAAATTGCACTAAATTAAAAAAAAAACTGAGATAAACGGTTAGAAAATTTGTAATAATCAAACGTAATCATCCTACCGAAAAAATATAAGCAACAAAACCATTCCTCAAGTACAAATTAAATTCTAACCGCGCAATTCAGTTAACGCAACGACACTTCATACCACTGAATTACTAACCCAAACGCCAGCAACCATAAAAAGAAAGAAATCAACACCTCCCCACCCGGTCAAAATCAAATTACCAAACAAGCCTATTTCCTGCCTCTCTCTCTCTCCCCACCCACAAGCCAACTCTCGGTGCGTAATGCTCAAAGCGAGCGCCCCATGATCGGCCCATAATTCATCCTCTGCGCCTCCGCCGGCTTTTCTCCACACGTGCCGGCACGCGAGGGCCCAATTTGCAAACTCTTCCTATACCCCAAGCCTAAAGCCCCCCTTCATCCAGCTTGCGCGCGCGCCAAAAACCGTAACCCTAATGGCTCGCGCTTCCCCCGTTAACAAGTCGCCGAAAATAACGTTTATGGCGGGGCGAAACTGCTTGGCGTCACGAGGAGCGGAAGACGCACGAGCGTCGTGGGGACAGTCGGCGCGAGGGCTGTCGTCGTAAAGCAAGACTATGGCCTGTAGGATCCAGGTGGCTAGGTTTACCGGATACGCTCGTGCCGCTGAGGTAAAGGATGTTTTTGTTTAGGGTTATTGGCTGCGACGGAGAGTGGCTTTATGGCTTGGGAGCGCGAGTGGTTTAATGAAATGGACGATTTTTCGGGTGATTCGAATTTTTATGGGGACTTGTTTATGAGTGAGCGTGAGGAGAGGCAGTGCGTTAATTTTTAGGTGGATGTGGAAATGTGAGGTTTTTAATGCGGGGCGAGATCGATGGAGACGCGTCAAAGGCTTGAAAGCGGTTTTGAACATCAAAAACCGCGCTAAAAGCTGAGGAAAGTAAGACCACACATGCCAATACCCTAGATTCGTTTAAGCGCAGACTTGCATCTTGTTACAAAGAACTTGGATAAAACCGTACGGAATTTCGACACACTTTTGTAAAGCGCGAACTTTCAAAAAGCATTAAAGTCCAACTGATCATTCAAAGTAATAAACCAAAACGCAAATTTTTTCCTCGAGTTTAATACTTTGTTAACGCGCTAAAAGCAACGTTCGACACGTCGATAAAATATTTTTCCATGTCCATTTAAACCCGCGGGCATAATAAAATTCGCGAACATCGAAAACTTGTTTGCGATACGCATCGAGATACTTATTAATTCATACCCGCTTTTATTACGGCTCTCATTTTAATAATATATCGCGCTTACTTTACGAGCATTAAATTACTCCATCCATAATGCGTAACCGATACCCCTTATAAAAACAAACAGCCTGCAATAACACAATACTCGCCCGTAATTCACGCACTTTTCCACTTTAAGCGCAGAAAACACAGCCGTCAACACTAGAAATCACACTAACCCGGTCTCTTGAAAAAAAAAGCCGGCAATCGCAAAAATATCTCGATGACAAAAACCACTCGAGGCGATAAGGCGACAATGCGCGTTTCCGAGCGGCCGAGCATAAAATTTCGAGCTAATGACACAATGACATTATTTACGAGCCTCGATTTTCCAATGCGCGCCTTTAACAATGCGTCTTTACAATCTCGCTCTGTCTTTCTCTTTCGCTTGTCTATTCGGCATACGTAATACGCTCGCCGGCTCGTTGACGCAACGCTCGGCGACGACCTACGCAAGGTAGTTTTCTCCTCCGCGCCCTGCGCGCGCGCTCGCTATATTGCGACACATAACGAGTGTGAGAGCACGTGGGTGCGCTGCGGAGAGTGAGCGGATTAGCCGCGAGCGCAGCGCGCGGCGAAATCGAAATGCTGATGGAGCGAAGGTCGCGCGCCTTTGTGCATCGTGGCGTTTTTTTTTCGAGCGCGTTTCCGCTTTGCTGGAGATGGCTGGATTGATATTAGACTGGTTTTGTGAGTGTATGTGTGAGTGGGAATAGTCTAATGATGTGATTATTTTAGTGTGTATGGGTGTTTGATATGCGAGAAAGTTTTCTGGGTTACTTTATGTGGCGATTTTGAATCGAAAAAGTTTTTGTTTGGAGGTTGTGAATGATGATCAATGGTAGGAAAAAGTTTGTAATTTGAGACCAGTAACGCAATGCGTATATACCGAGGCGTTATTTACTTCCTTTTCAAAGGCAGGTATTATTTTCATTTCCGATGGTTTTGTAAAAATTGTTGTGTAATATTGAGCAATCTAAATAAAAAGTTAAAATATCGAAAAAAACCTAAAAAAAAGTTTCAATTTGTTTCACGAAAATGTATTGTTTTTATGTCAAATTTATTGCAATCATTTATCAAATTTATTAACCTCAAACTATTTTATTTCTTACTTATAAATCTATAATTGTTTTGTAAAGCATACAAGCAAAAGAATTATTGAAAGAAATGATGTGCCATCCACAATAAGATTAATTAAATGACTTATGATCTAAATAAGTAATACATTATCGACATCCTAATTATATCATTATATGCAATTTGATACCTTCTCCCTCATTAATATGCCATTTTTGCTCAACAAGTATAAACATTATCCATCCGATAATAAAGCAATTCATAATGACCTTTAAAAGAAACCCTAATTGCTCTTTTTCCATAAAGAAACGAAACATTAACATTTGACCTTCAACCCCGACCACCCAAAACTGCGAAGCTCGCAAAAGCCCTAAACTTCTCCCATCTTTGATTGCGATCCTCGGCTTTTAGGAGTCTCCACAAGAGCCTAATTCAATAATCTCTCCGCACATAACACTCCCAAAAAGTCGAGTCACACTCGGCTCTTCGGCGAAAAGCTTTTTTCGACGTATACAGCTAGTGGCAGGAAAAAAAAGGTATAGTAGCAGGCGATTATACCCACACACACCCTAATAACGTTATAACGCGGTGCCCGACCTCTCCGGAGGTTGATCTATTTAAACTTTATTGTAGCGGCAGCCGAAAGAGATTTATGGACAATAAACTTATAATACTTGCGATTTAATTGACCGTTAAAAAGTAATTTCGTACGCCGGTACACTGGTGATTCAGCGCCGGGTGAGCTCCTTGTGCGGACCTGCGTTTACAAGTTATTAAACAATTTTTTTAATAAGGGAATGCTTTTAATTTGGAGTATCGAATGGAATGGCGGACGGTCGTAATTAATTTTGATGGGTATAGCTTAAGTGATTGCGTCAGGGTCTTTTTTTAAATCTGTATACCGATAGTTTTAGTCCTGCTTTGGAAATTGAAACTGAAAAAAATCAGGATTGCTTTTAGCGGAATAAGAAAAATGGCTGTGGCTGCGTGAAAAACTGTAGCAATTATATTATCTCTAAAACACAAGTCACGATAAGGACAAAATACAACGCCCGGTATTAAAACTGTGGCGAGGACATTTTTTGCGGGCTTTACTTTGTAAAAAGTAACAAGCCAAGTCCAGTCTCAAGGAACGCAATTATTTAAGCGCCTATCGACTTTTTCCTAATATATCTTAAGAATAATCAGAGTAAAGCTTTTCTCAGCGAAATTCATTTAAGAAGAAAATAAATCTCGGCCAACGAAAGTCCAGCAGCTCCCTATCTCCTAAATCAGTCGCAAAATAAACCAAAGATTTCCACTCCCGTAATATACGATTTAATCCATATTCATACCAGCTCCACTTCCTCGTTCCAAAAAAAGAGCCAGCGCCAACCACCATAAAACAACGCGGCACCAAAAAAAGGAAGAAAATCCCGGGACCAAAAAGCCAAGAGAGAGAGAGCATGAATAAGCAAGAGGAGCTCGCGCGTCAAGCCCTGCTCTTGAAAAGCCGGCCCAGCCCACCCGCAGCCGGCGCCTCCCACACACACACGGGAATCTTCGATCGCAGGGCAAAAAGAGCAGGAGGAAGGGTAGCTTTTCAAGAGAAAGAGAGCGACGGAGTAGCTGAATAAGGGGGACTGACGACGTCGAAGCTTGCTCTGCATATACGTATATATACCTATACGACACAGCAGCAGTGAGGCCAAGTACGTTGTTAACACGGATTTATAATCGGGCCAGAGAGAGAGACAGAGTCGCTGCTGCTGTCGGCGAAAGCAGCCGCCTTAATACTACGCGGCCATCATTTATTCAGGGAGGACACAATCGTCGTTATGCCGTCTGCGCGGCCCTCTGTTTATACAGACCGAAATAATACTCGCCATTAGGCGGCGACGCGAGCAGCGCGCGATGTGCATTTTGACGAAAATAATACAGGAGGATATGCCGAGGGGACTTTTTGCACCGGAGAGATGGAATAGAGAGAGAGAGAGAGAGGTGGAGGAGGTTTTGGCTGGGTAGATGGGGAGAGTGGGAGCTGATGGTTATTTTAGGGATATGGGAGGTAGCGAAAGGCTGAGAATTTGTTGATGCTCTTTGATGTCGCTGTTTGGGGATGGAATTGGAGTTTAATTAATTTTTATGCCTGGATTTTGAGATTGTTTTGTTTATTTTATCGACGTTGTTGCTCGAGAGATGAGAGATGCGGGTGCTGTTTATTATTAGATTTTTTCGATCGGTTTGTTTGATGTTGCGGCTGGTTTATTTTGAAATGCGGAGCGCAAATAAATTTTTACGGCAAATGCGTGTTTGATTTTATGATCTCGATTTGATCCATTTTAACGTAATAAAATCTGACCCAGTTCTTTTTCCAAAACACGCCGATTTCTTATATAAATAAAGAGAAAATATGAAACGGCATTGCGAAAGCGAGATATACAGCTTATTCAAGCTAAATTTTGTAAAATGCAATCCTCATGAATAACTTTTCTTACTCGCCCGATATTACATCGAGAATCTACGATTTTCCTTATTTAGAGGACACACGACGGCCCAAATAACATCGGAAAGTCTAGAACAAACGTATACAGGTCAAGTACAGTTTCTGCCAACGATAAACCCAGAGGGGAAGGAACAGAAGAAGGCTTAGAAATGTTGGTCAATGGGGAATCAAGTAATCCATACCTCCCTACATTCAATCTACTCCACCTTAAAGTCATCAGTATCGACTTCTTTTCTTGAAAGAAAGAGCATTACTGCAGTCGTGAGTAACGTATCACTCGATTGCAAATAAACTTATAGTCAAGGCATAAAAGACATTTTCATTTTATTCTAAACCTTGAGCAAATTAAAAAACTTTATTTTTACAACAGCTAATGTATTCAAAATACATCCATTATTTCCTTATCTACACACACCTCTTAAGTCTCTCGTCGCCTGATGAGATCATCATGCGAATAAAATACTCTCTCAAAACGAAACAAAAAACCATCAAACTCACAATCAACAAAAACACCCGGCACTTCAAAAAAAACCCCGCACAAAGCGCAACCCGCAACACAAGAGCCAATTTTAAAAATCCCCGCCTATATATACCCACCCGCTCCCCTTGCTCCAACCCTCCCCCGCACGCGCATCCGCACACTTGCGCGCGCACAAACGCAGAAACGATTCGGAAAGCTGCTGCACGTGCGCGCACTCGACGCCTAATTAAGTGCAAAGGGCGACACTGCGCGAGCAGAAGAATATATATATATACACGACAAAAAGAGAGAGCGCTCCTAAAACGACTATATATACACACGAGCGTGCATGAGCCAGCGGACGCGCGCGCGACTGTCAAAAATATGAGCGACGGTGTGTCGCCAGAAATATATACGCCTTTTTCACGCGATCGTTGCCCCGCGCGCGGCTTTACACAACGAAAGACGAGAGAGTCGGTATTACCAGCGACTTCCGATCCACAAAAAGCCGCGGATGTCAAAAGCTCTCCCACCGAGAACTGGTTTTTTTGGGGACCGATGCTGCAAGTTTTAAATATCACGGAGGGGGGAGTTTTTGGGCTCAACTCTTTGAGGTGTGGTTTTTTCTGACGGAGAATGCTTTTTTGGAGTGTTTATAAGTGGAATGAGAGTTTAAGTGTATTAAAATTATTTTGGTGTTATCATAATTTAAAACAGACTTGAACAAATCGATTCTCCATTAAACCTCAAGATCGCACCGTCCAATAAAAACCTTGAACACCGGCCCGAAAATTTCCCCAGGCAGAGAGAGCACTGAACTTGATTTTCCCGAAGCCAAACTACTTCTACACTTTTATTCAAGCACAGTAAAATTCGGGGCCGCGCGAGCCGAACTTTTTTAAAGGAGAAATCTAAAGTAGAAAATAAAACCCAGCCGAGCTCTCGGGGCAAAGTTCGCAAGACCCACAAGAACATTTAAACGCCGTCCAAGTATGCATTAGTTACAGGCGAGCTGTCCGGGAGCTGCTCCGCTCGAAGTTGCGTCGTATACACAGCGCGCTGAGAGCGTTAATCGTCAAGAAAAACGAAAGGCGATAACAAGCAGCGGCTTTCATTGCATTTCTCCGGCGAGCCGTAATCGAGCGGAACAGTTTCGCGGAAACTTTTATGAAAGGGCCGAAAGGGAGGAGGATGAATCTTGCTGTCTTGCTCTGGTGAATTATGCGATGCGCCTTTTGCAAGTTGGCTTTGGTATAATGCTGCTTTTTTTGATGGTGTGAGGAAATTCAAATTTCAAATTTTTGTTATAGAGGATACAATAATTTTCAGAAGACTGTAACTACGTATAAGTAGCATAGTCACATCAAGTATAAGTGTAAAAATATTTATATATTGAGAATTTTTCACTTATTTTTTCCGATAAGGCAATGCCTAATTACCCGCTATTAAAAAAATTATCCAATAACAGTCCTACTATCGAACAGTGGCTCATTGGAAACTTCAACGGTGTACCACCTCACACAAATTACAGGCAATCAAGCCTTATTAGCAACAGATTAACAACGACCCTGACCCAAACCGCGCCGAATAAAACTTTAATCATCCTCGCGTCTCAGCCTCCTCGCTCCCAGCAATCCCAGCCGCCCCCAGCAACACTCGCAATTTGTCGAAGAGAAATAAATAAGCGCCTACTGCTGCACCGCCTCGGCCGATAGATTTTTCCTCGCTAGCCTCTCTCGTGCGCGCCATTTCTTAAACACATATAATTTTTCTTTTCTTTCTCTCTCCCAGTCGCGTTTCCTTTTTTTCCTCTCTCTCTCTCTCTTTTTTTGCGCCAGCTTGGATGCAGGACAGCGAAAAAATACGCCCGAGACGTGCCGCGCACGCGAGCTGAGCCGTGCGACGTCGCGAGAGAGCGAGTGTGTTTTATACCTTCCTCCACGCGGGTATATGCCTCTCCATGGTTTGTCTTCGGGGCATAAAAATGTAATTGCGTTTTTCTTGTCGTCGCTGCGTCATTTGTCTGTCACTGCCGACTTAGAGAGGATAAATAATAGGAGATTTTTAAATTGGCGCGATGCTGCTTTGGTTGGTTTTCTGGATGAGCTCTGCAGTTTGGGTTTACTGAGAATTGTGGAAATTGAAATTTTTATGATGATGGATATTGTGGAGATGATTAGAGGATAATTACTTCCTTGTGTAATCGTAAGACAAAAGGATTGTGATAATCGTGATTTGCAGCATTGGTTAAATAACAGTTAATTTGCAGAACAATAACTAGTTAATTTAACTACTTGTTTCTTTTATTCTAAACCCATTGAAATTTCCTTAAAAATTTTACCAGTAAATTATCAAAACAAACAAATCTCAAATCAACCAAATCTTCATAGCTGTTCCAATCCACTCTCCCCAACAATCCCACCATCGATTCGCAACCCCCTCCAAAACCCTTCCAATAAAACAAAATCAAGCCCTTCGCCCCCAAAACCCAACCGGCGTTCAATTAAACCAAGACGACAGGCCCGCGCGATGATCGCATTAATTTCCCGCTCTGGAAAATCGAAAGCCAGCGGATTGATAAACGCGCATACAATAACGGATAACGCGATATTCAACGGGCGAGCCAGCACCAGCTGCTGCGTATAATCAAGGGGATGACAGTGTCGGAAAGCGACAAGTAGGTCGACGCGCGCGCCGCGCCACCAGCAGCCCAATAAATGTAATGCGAGCGATCGGTTTTACACGCTTTAGTGGGTGTCAGAATGTTTTGTTATTCTTTTGGGCGATGCGTCGGTGATGCAACTTGATTGTGGGTGGTTATTGGTGTGGATTAAGGAGGTTTTGTTGGTGATTTTGATTGGGTGAAGTGGATTATTATAAGACTGTTATTGTGTAAAAATGTGTTAGTTTTTGTTTGCATAATAGATCTTAATGTTTGGAAGCGCAACAGAGTATGAATTAATTGTTTAAGTATCCGAGCTATCAATTATGTTTACTTTTTGTCACGATTCGTTTAATCATGTTTGCTGTGATTTCAATGAAAATAAGCATAAATATTTAATGGTACAGGATTGTGCACGTTTTTACTTTAATAAAAGACAATCCGATTATTATATTTCGTTGTCGTCGAAAGCTTTTTCATATATTTTTTAGTTTATTGATAAATTGTAAAGTTTGATAGCTTGCAATATGACTCTTATAAAGCATTCAAATTACAAATTATAAAATATTTCTTGTATTTACTATTTTTAATTATTTTTTATGTTTAATTTCATTTAGATTAAACCTATGACAGTTTATTTATAAGAAATTAGATAAATAATTAATTTAAATTATCAAGCTTTAATTCTTATATTTAAAAAAAGGATAAGTAATGCCAGATGAAACACTTTAATTAATTAAATTAATTATCGTGATTATACGTATAGAAAATCTGAAAAGGATATTTTTGTAAATTTGTGTACCACTAAAAAAGTTTTGATAATTAAATTAAAAATCTATATTTGAAAGACCTATATAGATTTAAATTATAAAAACTAAAAGAATGTACCATTATTATTAGGAATTACAAAATTTAACTATTGGTATAAAGCTAAATTATACATTGAATCTTAAAGTCTTTAATTTAGCTTAATTTTACTTCCAATTAAAAACGACGTTATTTCAAGTTTTTGAGCTTTTTATATTTAAAGCTGTTCAATTAATTGAGCTGACTAAATTTAAACATGCTGCATTTACCTGTATCATTCTTACTCTTAATGAGAACAAATTTAAACTTTGACACATTTTTCCAACTGCAAATATCAAAATACATTGAAATAATAATACAGTTACAGCAAAAGACGTTACAATTTATTAATTACAACACACTATATCATGATCAATAGTATAAATGGTTAATGTTTGCTCTATATGATTAATGTTGATAATAGTTATACATCATTGTTATCAACTCCCTGTTGTGATATAACAGATCTGCATAAATCCATTTTATGACATGGGACTTAAATGAAAAGGGTAATTAAGTGCCTGAATACATTAGAAAAGTTATTAATCAAACGAAATCTTTCATCTTTATACAAAATGATAAAAAAAGCAAGATTTGCTTATCAAAGATATCCCATCCACGTCTTTGCATAAAAACTCTAAAAATCCGAATTGGCACTCATATTTATCGTTAATATTAGCATTTATGATTTAAACTAAAATTTCGAATTTTTTTAGTTCATTTTATAAAAACAAACACTGTAAAATCGTTTACTTATTTCGATTATCACAAAAAATTCTATCCACCAAATAAAATAACTCCAATAAAACCCTCCAAAACCCACCAACCGTAAAATTCGCAACAACCTCGCCACCTAATCACCTCCCAACAACCCACTCCACAATACCCACACTCGCATCCATCCAATTCCCTATTCATTCCTCCTCCGTCATCCGGAACCCGCGAATTCAGTCTCTCTCAGCACATACAGTGCGACAAACGAGCCACATCGCTCGGCGTGTCCGAAAAGAACAAAAACGCGCTCGTCGTCAAAGAGCATCGAGCTCTGGGCGAGGCGTATAGGCAGCGGCGCGCAGAGAGCCGAAACTGGGTCACGCGACGACACATCGAAGGGTTGCCGACTCTCTGTGTGTGCTCTCTGCGCCGCGCGCGGCGGCGGCGGCCACCGCTGCCTGTAAGTATATAGTCGAAAGAATTTCACGTACGCGAGAGAGCCGCGCCGGGTCTTCGAACTGCAGCTGGGGAGAGGGGGAATGTAAACAACAATTTTCGGATTTTGTGAATGAATTTGTAGATGGGGAGGAGAGTTTGGAGTTTGTTTTGGTGCGGGAATCGATGAGCGGCTGGGGGGTTTAAATTGGGTGATAATTTTGCTTTTTGATTGTTATGGGACGGAGGTGGGTGATTATTGATATGAGGGCGACATAGTTTAGGGCGGGTGGAGGTGGTTTTGGTTTGAAGGTTTGACGTAGGCTTTTTGGTTTGTTTAATGTTGAAGATTATATTAGCTGTGTGTTTGTGAAAGTATGTTGGAGGAATTATTAAATAGAGTCCTTTTATCTTTATGAAAGAGCAGGCATTATTTATTTATGTAACATTGCAAAGCTTTTGCGGATGCAGAAATACTTGGTTTTACTTTATAAATATTAGATTGGAAGAAAAATAATGTTACTATTTTTAGACTTTTAAATAATTCGTTTAAAGTAAACGATGTACAAAACTCAGATAAAAAGTGACGTTACGTGGTGTAATTTATGGCAAACTCTATGGTTCTGACGCAGAAGATCACAAATACGTAATACTCTGCCACACAAAAAACATTACAGAACTCCAAAAAACCATAAATAACTTGAAAAACTAGGGCCATTAGGAAAAATAGATAAAACGCAATTACCTTTAATTAAACATGTAAATACCTGCGCAGCCAATAAAAACCGAGCAGCACAACGCAAATATTTAACAAATCTTAAGCTTCGTTAATACATAACGTTAATCAAGCAGTAAAACGTAATTCCAACTCGGCATGAAAATCAGCATCGGCGAGCTTTACAGTTACTCTTAATGCAAAAGATCAGAGCGCACGATATCATCAATCAGCTGGGTATCGCACTCGAGCAGGAATTTAAAATTTCGAGAGCCGCTCATCCGCGAGCCGTTACATAAATATGCAAATCCGTCCATAGGCGAAATCATATTCCGCCTAAAGATTTTCTCTCTCTTTCTGCGTCTCTGGCTGGGCCGGTTATACGTCTATTTTTGAATACTGGCACGAAATCGCGCTAAAGCCCGAGATCAGTTAAAAATTAGCACTTGTAGGTATACGGGGAAAAATCGATATAAATACAGCTCGGAACGAGCGCGTTACACTTGAAGCGTGTATTTATGAGCGTGTGCATAATTAACGATCGTTCGTATTAGAAGCCGTCAAACGTATTTGTTTTCCAGAATCATAGAATGACACGGTTTTAGCAATGAACATTAGCTAGCCACGAATCCCAGCGTGAATCCCCACTTTCCTGCAGGCTGGCTGTCAACAAGTATCCGCAGAGCCGAGTCTAACTACAGAGCGAGAGAGAAAAACTGTGAAAAAGGCGTGTTCTATTTATTCCACCCAGCTCTCTCGTAATCAAAAACTCAACCGTAACAATAAAACCCATCGATCCCATCCACACAGCACTAATAAAAACCATCTAAACCCCGCATGAAAACGTGCCTCTCATCCACACACATAACCCGAAAGAGCAAGAAGCGCGAGAGAGCACACAGGTAAGAAGAGAAGCAGGAGAGCACAGAGCAGCAGTCGAAGACTCACCTGGCTATATATCCTGCTCCGAAATGGGCCGCACATGCAGCAGCAGCAGCAGCAGCACAACAAACGTTGCGAGTTAACGGATCGCGCGGTATAGAAGAGCCCAGAGAGAAAAAGATCAGCCGGGGTCAGCAGCAGCAGCAGCAGCAGGAGGAAGCTGGCTGCTCCAGAGGCAGCTTCTCTCTCCTCTCCATGCGGCTGGAACTAGCCGCTCTCTGCAGCTCACTTACTCTCTCTCTCTCTCTTTCTACGGCAGGTCCTCGCCTTTTCCCTCAGTTACGTTTAATATATATATATACACACACCTATAGACACAGAGCTCGGCTCTTTCTCTCACGCACTTCTCCGCGCGCCTATACATCGATGCACGCATTCCCTTCGTTCCTCTCTCTCTCTCTCTTCTCACATATTCCAAGAGAGAGCTGCTGCTGCGGGGAGCGCACGACCAAGAGCAGCAGCAGCAGCAGCACGCCTTTCTCCGTTGGCGCGCGCGCGTGTGCGGCTCTGCACACGCGAGAAAACAATGCTGCGCTCTCTCTGCTGTATATATACCGCCGCTCTCTGCACACTTGCCGCTGTATACGTATATATATGTACACGCGGAAAAATCGAACGGACGAGCGCGCGCTACTCTCTCTCTCTGCGGCCGTACACGCACACTCGCGATGTATATACACACAGAAACACGGGAGAGCCCTAGGAGTATATATATCGCGGGACCGCGCGCGCACCAGGGAAACGTTGACAGCCGACGCGGCGATCGAGCTGTGTCTTACTGTCGAGGGCAGCAGCCAGCGCTGTCCAGAGTAGCGAGCTGTGTGTATACGTTGAGAGAGAGAGAGAGAGAGAGCTGTATATGTGTGCGTGTTGCGCTCGGAGAAAAAAACACACGCACGTGTATAGGGAGAGAGATGGAGCTGCGTGTCTATGTGAGTAGCGCGGCGCGCACACGAGGCGCAGGCTGTTGTAGTCGCGGCAGCGGCTAGGAGTAGCTTCGCCGAGGCGAACGTGGCGACGACTGGCGGCGCGCTCTGAGATTACAGTGCTGCTGTGCGATGGATTGGGAGGATGAGGGAAGTGTGTGTGTGTGTGTGTTGGTGGAGGAGGAGGGAGAAGCGGTCTGTAATGCGCGCACGTTGGTATAAGCTCTGGCTGCGCGCATATACACGAGCTGAGGTAGTTGACGGCTAGTGAAAGGAGTGTGACACAATGTTGCCACGTTTTTCGGAGGGGGAGGCTTTTGACATTATTCTTGCATTGCGCGGTTCCGTTTTTGCGGCTGGAGGGGGGTGGGAGCTGGGATTGATGCGGAGATGTGTGATGGGTTTGAGGGGTGTGTAAAAGATGTGAATTTGTGTCTTTATTTGTTATTTTATTTTTTTAATTATAATAATCATTTTTTCGCTGTTATTATTAACAGAAATAAATTTAATAAACGTATGTTTATGATAAGAGAATGTCAATAAAGAAATAATTAAAACTGTTGCGTCGTAAAAAGTTAATTTTAACTTGTTGCCACATTAAGTAAAATAGATTAAATATTTTTCAATGACAACTTAATTAATACTCAAATTACGTGGTTTTCTTTATTATTCTACTATAAGCTTTCAATTTCCTCAATTTGTCGTTATTAAATGTAAGAAATTAATTTATCGATATTATAAAAAATTTATACTTAAAAGAAAAACTTTTTTTTTACCACTCTATGATGCAAACTCTGTCGAATTATAAGTCACACATTTTTTATACTATTCCATTTTCTCGATTACAAAATAATCAAACCTGATTAAATACCTACAATTGGTTAATAATGTTTAAATTAATCACAATTTTTGCAAAATAAACAACTATTTGCAAAATGAGAAATTTTCAAAATTTTCTTTCTTACGCGCCAATAACTTTCATAAATTTGGCAACACGGTAATGGACAGCAAAGACCCGCGAACATAAGAACATTATTATAAAATCTCCGCACATTAGAAAATCAAAAAGAAAAAAGTTAAATATTTTTTATTCATCAAAATTTGTTCGCTCATTCAATAATCGAAAATAACTATAATCCAAATATAAACCATTCAAAATTTCCCCTCGCCACTCAACCATCAAATAATCAAAACTACCCCACTCCAAAACGAAAACCACAGCCCCCACCGCAGTCCATTAAACTCAAACCCATCCCAAAACCTTCACTCCCCCAAAATTCAAATCACCCATTACCCCACAGCCCCGCAAAAAATACCCTCCAGAAAACTCCAACCCTCCACAGTCCACTGCAGAGACGAAAATCTCCCCTTTTACCTCTGCACTCTGCCACCTCCACTCACACTGCCATATCCGCGCTCCGCGCGCGTTTTATTCTCCGATATTTTATTCTTTATTGCCGGCGACACCTACGCTCTCGCTCGCGGAAAACACATACGGAAAGCCGTCCCGAGGGAAGAGAGCGAAAGCCTCGCGCCTCTCTCACTCTCTCGCAGCTCCTGAATAAGAAATAACGAATCGTGCGCCCGCGCGAGTCCGCTCGCGCTTTAAAGAATGCATGTCGCCCCCCCAAGCCGCTGCGAATCTGTGTCGAGAACGTGTGGATTTTCCGGAGGGCGAGGCGGAGCGGCCGAATTATCGCCTGTTAGGAGTGCGGTGTGTTTTTTTGTTTTGTCGCAGGTGTGTTTCTTTTTTGGATTTGGTGGGAGGGGTGCTGTTTTTGGTAAGGGTTGTTGATGATGCTTATGAGGTAGTTTCTTCTAAGATAAGTAGTAGCTTCTTTTCTTTAGTATAGCTGTAATTATTGTTTAAACTTTGAATAGTGTTACAATTCAACTTCTAATTTTTTGGCTAAATAAAAGTTTACTAAACAAAATTTTTACCTTATTTACGTAGTTTAATCAGATAAAAAACTTTTAACTCCATTATGGGAATTATTAGGATACTAAATAAAGCTTCATCAGTTTAATTATAATTAAGGTATACAATTTATGTATAAACAGAGCACTTTAATTTTTTTACTTTCATAACCGAAATAAAAAACCTCATCTATCCATAAATAATTTAAACACCGAAATCTCATATATGCAAAACAATAAGAAATTTATTCACAAGACACATGATCGCATCCACAAAAGAACATCCAAAATCATTTCCACAGATCTCTACGTATATACAAAATTTCCTATCCACATCGAGCATTAAAAAGAAAAAGCACACATAGAGAGAAAGTCGTGCGCAGACTGCCGGTCTATATTATTCAGGCGCAAGCCGAAGCAATAAACGCCCCTAGAGGCCACTTCTGACTTATTCAAGCCCGCGCGACGCCCGCGAGCAGAAGAAGATACCGCAGAGCGGGGTTGCAGCATATTGCGCGGCCCGTGAATGATTGATTAAACGCCCGATTTTCCCGGATGCGGCTAATTCGCCGGGCCGTTTTCGCTTATCGTCGCGTTCCTGATGTCCAGGTAGGCGATTTCCTTTATTAGCTTGGCCGGATAAGTGGGGTCTAGTATCCGCCTCAACGGTTTCTCTGTTGCGGGTAGGGTGGCTTTGTACTTAAGTATTAATTCGCTCGGGCAATCGAAGTCGAGGCTATCGTCGACGTCTAGATGTTTGCGCAGCCATTCCTTGATGGGTTCTGAAAAGGCCAGAATGCTTAGGTTGTGCTTGGACGCGATGTGTTTGATGTATAGGAGACAGTGATCCGTAATTTGTAAGGGCTCGAAGCACTCATAATTGACGCTCTTGTTAAATACCTGAAAGAATTAATTTTTTTTATTTTACTGTTTTTAGATAACGTCTGATAGAAATTAAGAAATAATCTCACATCTGTTTCGTCCATTTCTTCCAGGACAACGGCTGCCGCTGTCATACACCAGCAGAAAAATGCAGCCACTACAGCAGGAATGTCTTCTCTTACCGTAGACATGAATTTCACGAAAAATGTATCTGTAACGATCGCCTCGCATTCCAGTTTAGTTTCCGGTAACACTTGACACACTATTCGCATTGCGTTCGATCGGACTTGAGCATTATCATCGTAAAGCAGCTGGAGAAGAATCGTCCACCAATCTAAAACTAAATCTGCAAGCAATTTACAGATTACAATTTATTTTGATATATAAAAAGATAAAAAAATGTGGAACCTACAAATATCATTTCTTTGCGTTATATCAATAAAATCCATGTATATGTCAAACAATACTTCTGAGATGCCGAGTCGGCAATCAAAATTTGATTCCATGCCAGAGTATTTCAGGAATGCATCATAAATATTTTTTTTAGATTCCCTTGTTAATTCGGTATCCTGTGAATCATACTTTCAATTAATAAAATTTTAATTAATAAATGATGAAAATAAATTAATAACATGATTATTTACCTTACGATTTGTCAATAAAACTCCAAATACTTTTCCCAATAATTTAAAAAATTCTCCTCTAGCATAAAATTTTTCTTGTTGTAATTGTTGGCTAAGTCTATTACATATGTGCAGACACATATAAATTTTTTCCTCTTCTTTTGCAAAAGTGTACTGAATGTATTCGACATTATCTTCCATTAGCTTAATAGCGTTGTAAATAAATTCTAATAACGCATCCTGTAGCTCTGGATCTTCATCCGGTTGATCAAAAACTTTAATGGCTGACATAAGACCCATATCATACAACATTGCACTTTTAGTTTTCTTTATAATATCTACGAATTTTGACCAAGTTAGCTTTAGAACATCTGCATTTTTATGCTTTAATACGTTTTCCCAAAATTGTGCAGCTATGTATTCATTATTTAATAAAGGTCCGTTGTAATTTACATTATCTAATGCAACAATAAATAAATTTAATATAGTCACTTCATACAGCTCGATTCCTGGTCTCGGTTTCAATATATTATTATCTGTCAAATGTGACTGAATTTTTTCCAATAAACTTGAAAATGTTGTATCTTCATATATCCAACTAAATAAAACATAAATTAATGTTTTATTTTGATATAAATAAATGAAAAAAAAATAATTATATTCATTACCTATATGAATTCATTTTTGATAATTCAATGAAAATTTCAAAAATCCCAGTACATACAGGATAACATGCTGGGCCATCTGTAGAAACTTCTAAGTTGTGAATAATTTTTGTATTAAGGTAGGTAAAGAAACTCTGAAGCTGTTCACGCGGTAACTCAACTTTTGTAAATTGAGGACTTCTGATGAGTTCAAGTAACTGCAAAAATATTATTGATTATGAAATTATTATTATTTATGAAATCCATAATTTGCTATAAGAGAAAAATAATCTACCTGTAGAGTGAAGCCATGCAATAAATTAAGAGGTAACTGATTGGCCGACATTGAATTTAAAAGATTTCGTGAAATAGGTAATATATTTTTTTCAGTCAATAAGGGAACTAATGCCCTAGCTGCCAGTTCACGAGTTTTATAAACTCGACTTTTTCCACACTTGGATACCAAGTCTATAAATTGATCAATCTATAAAACATTTAATTATATTATTAATAATATTTTAATAAGAGTAATATAAATAATCTACAAGAAATAAATATCAACAGCATTTTGATTTTCTTACCTTCCAGTCTTTATCTGCAGTTTCAGAACTAACGCCGGGATAGAGACGAGAAAGTATTAAAAGTATAGATTGAATTTTTGGTTTAATTTGATCCTCAGATTCATCAACAAATTTAGTTAATTCATTTAATAAAAATGGCAGCAAACTTGGAAATTTTTCGAAAAACGTTTTCCCAGTCATTTTATTGTGTAAAGTCAGATTTACGTGATCCTTAGTTCTTTGAACTCCAAATACTCTAACAACAAGAGAACTAAACAATAGTGTTGCAGCATTTCTTTCCTGTAAAAGCACATCAAAGATTAAATAAATATTAAAATGTGATAAAACCAGAATATTAAAAATATAATAAGTTTATAACTTACTGCCCAGGACTTTCCATCATAACTTTTAAAAGCTGCAATAAAGCCTTCAGCTATGTAGTCTTTAACTAAGTCTCCTAATAAGCAATGTCTGTATAGTGCTCTCAGAATATTTAAAGAATGAGTTTTTATTTCTGTAATCTCATTTAAATTTACGCATTCATTTTCGATTTTATTAAAATCATAATTCATGAAGAGAGTTTCATTTGACAATAAACTTTTTGAATCATTAAAATTAAAATTTTCTTCTACGTTAGTTAACTTTAATAGAATTCTCATGACTGAATGAAAAGTTAATGCTTTTTGATCACAGCGTTTTTTAATTTCTGAAGTCACTAATGCCTAAAACAAATAATCTTATATATATATATAACATATTTTGAAGAATAAGTAATAAAAAATAAAAAATGAATGTACCTGCACCATAAAAGGTACACCAGCACTTCGTCTAGTTGCACATAATTTAGAATTTTCAGGTGTCAAACCAATAACAGCTAACAGTAGCTGTTGTAACCAAGTTTTTGGCAATTGTTTCAAAGTTGCCTGCTCATCATCCAAATGCCATAATCGACTGCATAACTGTCCAAAACCAACATGAGCTTGTTCAAATGCTCCTCGATGTTTTGTTTCACATAATAAAGTAACAAGTTGATTTCCAATTTCTTTTATCTAATCAATGATAAAGTATGATTTATAAATACAATGTTCATAAATATAATCGTATTAATTAATATAAATTGATATAAACCTGATTTTCTGTTAGCAAGCCAGTTTTTGTTTTTTCATTATATATTGATGCATTGGACGTTAAGTAACCAAAGAAAAGACTAATTTCCTTTACTGTCCTCCAAGAACAAAGTAAAACCATTTGTGGCGTAATTACGACTTCTTCTACATCTTGCAACATACCATCCAAATGTCGTGGATTCAGATCCATTGGCAAATGACCTTCCGGAGAAGAATTATTTACAATTTGGGAGACAGCAGTATTTAATTTAAAACACATATTTACAAGTTCAGCTAACATGTCTCTCCAATATTTGTCATTTGTAATAGCCCTAATTTAGAAAATTTAATCATTTATATTTCTCACAATGAGCAAATAAAAAATTTACAAGTAAATTAAAAGCTACCTTAAATTTACAGTAGATAAAATACTATGAATACAAAAGACATATCCATACAAAGAATGTTTGCTTGCAGCTAAAACAATATTTTCTGTGGCCAGTTTAACAGGTTTCTAGAATACATTAATTTTCATAATTAGAATGTTCACTTGTAATTTAATTAGAATATTGTATAAAATTACATACTTCTAAAGAAGACTTCAACAGCATAGTAATGTAAAATGCTGTTTTCTCTTCCACGCAATCCGAGTTTTTGAATTTGATTAATTCAATCAAAATTTCTTGTATGTTTGGAACTAATATACATATTTTTAACATGTATGCTGCAGTAATACTATCAAGAGGTCTAATACTATTGCCTATTTGCAGTGCAACATCAATAAGCTCCAACAGTTTTTCTTTATTATCAAAAAATGCTTCAGTAAGTTTACTAGCTTTCATCAAGCGGAATGCCATATCTTTATTGACTTCGTAAGTATCTAGAAGAAGACAATCAAAAAGCTCTTTGTACTCATCAAGTTTCCATAATGAACTTTTTAAATCTTCACTTAAAAATTCTTCCATAAGACAAAGTATTTGTAGACTAGATTTTTTTCGAACATTCACAGCCCCTGGGTATAAATTTTTTAAACATATTTTATGTATAGCATATACAAATGCTTTATAAAATTTTACATCAGCTTCTGCAGTTGATGAGTTGTCGGTTTTCACTGGACGTTCAGGATGAAGTTTTTGTAATTCTTTAAGTTTGTTTTCTTTTTCCAACTGCCTTTTAAGTACTGCATAACTATCATTTACTCTTTTAAGCACCTAAAGAAAATTTAAAATAAATAAAATACAGTTAAGAATCCTACTGCAGAATACATGTAAAAGAAAACTTACTTTTTTTATTAGAGGAACATATTCAATCTTTTCTCTAAGATTACATCTCAGAAATTTAAGGACTAAGTTAAGTTCTCTTTCTGAGAAACATAATGTACTTTTTTTAGATATTGTAAGTAATTCTAATGTATTTAGACGAATCTAAACAGATAAAATTGTTAAAAAAGTAATTTACAATATAATAAAATAAAACAAAACAAAATACAAACTTCTTCACTCTCACTTATCAGCCAGTATTCCAAAGATGAATAATCCACAGAGTTACGCCACTTGTGGTCTTGATTTTGCAAATATTCTTCAGCATCCAATGTTCCATCTTTCTTCTTTTGTTTTAAAGATGTTATAAGTTTC
Organism: Eupelmus urozonus; assembly: GCA_900480035.1. Classification (NCBI taxonomy): domain Eukaryota; kingdom Metazoa; phylum Arthropoda; class Insecta; order Hymenoptera; family Eupelmidae; genus Eupelmus; species Eupelmus urozonus. Next base: position 33,415 of record UELX01000958.1, read on the forward strand.
AAATCCTCATCCTTCTTTATTTCAACCATTTTTGTGCTGTTTTTCATCAAAAACCTAAACAGTTTGATAAATTCACATATCAATCTTTAAGAATAAAAAGGAGCTTAAAACAAGAAAAAGAATCGATTAAGCAGTAAACAAGAAAACAAGTCAAACTATACTGTAGAATAAAGAAAAAGAGGAAATGCAGACACAGATGTAAGTGAACTCTAACCTCAATAACAATAAAAACTTTTACCCGCAAAATTACATTGATTTATCGATTAGAGTAACAAAATTTATTATAAAAATTTAACATTATAAAAGAGCCCCAAAGCGGTGAATACCTGAAAGCTGAAAGATAGTGATATATCTATATCACGATGATGAGTGGATGAGCACTATGCAAAAGTCTATGCGCGTCATTTCAATTTTCATGAATGGCTTCTGCTGTCGGTACACGTGCACAGAGCCGTCGATGCACAGCTGTTGTGGTATTACCAACTGTTGATAATGGAAATGCTAACGTATACTTGCGGTAGATGACGTTACTGATCTGGCATTATGCGACTTTACCCCCTTTTTTGAGTAGCGTTATGGCAATGTAACTAATTGTTGATGCCAATAAAAATCCTTTGAAAGTAAAGACTTTACCCTCTTAAGTCGGAACCCTGAAAAAGTCAAGCGAATAGTTATTTGAATTCTGATTGGCTCTGAAAATAATATTCTTTGAAAAATTTTAATATTATTATAATATAATTATTGTTCGCAGAATTTCAGTGTACTACATAGGCTTATCTTTAGACAATATATACGTATTACATATGTTAGTAGAAGCCAACAGCCATTTTGTGGGAAAATAAAAAATAACATTGATAACTGCAACATATATAAGAGGCGTAAGTTTTATTCCTTGTATACATAAATATACTTACCAACGTTACTTGCTTATTCTTTATGTCTTATGTTTTTGCGTGTAAACAGCCTATCACATACTTAGTATTAACCTAAATTCTTAAAATATATTATTATTAAATCAGAAAAACAAATCAAAAATAAAAAGTATCTTAAAGAAATCGTAAAGCTTAGGTAAAACTACAAATTTAAAACAGTAGTGATTTTCAGATATTTTTTTTTTTTTAACTTATTAAAAATATTTATTTTTAATAGTATGATTTATTAAAAATTAATAATATTTCTAGATAATAATTAGATTTTAATAAGTTTTTATTAATTTATATGAAAAATAAGATTTTTGCAAACATTTTTAATTCTTGAGATTGTAAACTAATCAAACAAAGATTATGTCAATTCGCGTGCAATAATATACTGTTACACTCTCAACATTCTTATCATAAACCATTAAAATACCTTCATTAAAACCGTTCAACTTCTCCTTAATCACCCTCCGGCTTCATCCATCTCCCACCAATCATCCACCTCCCTCACAAAAGAACTTTTTAATTAACCCTCGCACAACTGCATCATCCCCAATCTTTTCATCATCTCCTTATCCCTAATAAGCCACCAACCCCATCCCCACCTTATCAGCCGTCGAGCCAAAGAAGCCAGGACGCGACATCTAACATCCCCTTAAAGAAAAATTGCTCAGCGTCGTATATAAATTCTGCATAGAAGGTCGAGGAGACGCGCTCTCTTGTTACTATAAAGAAAAAGTCAGAGGAAAAAAAAAATAAGATTGTAAAAGGAAAGGAAAAAGGGACAAATTGACCTTGTTTCGTTCGTCCCGCGGAATATCCTAGAGCCTTTTAAAGTTGCGCGATCTGCAGGTTGTATATAGCTCTGGTGTTAGTTTGAATCAAACGACGCGAGCCAGACGGGCTAATTAATGCGTGCTGTGTTATAATATAACTTAACGTGGCCCAGTTTTTGCTGGAGTGTTGTAATGTTGAAAATGCGCTGTTGGCGCTAATTTCGTATTTTTGTAATTAGATTTTTGGATTCCGGGCTAAACGTAATACCGGGAAAATAGAAGCTTTGAGTAAAATTTTGGTGCTGCCCTTTTCACTTTAAATTCCTTGCAAATAACAAAGGTACAGAAACACAAAAAAGACGTTTCAAAGATAGAGATGCCGAGCTTCGTTGAAGAATTCGTCAGAGCAGAATTAAAACAATCATCATCACACAATGACGTCTTCTTACAACACTTGACATCCTCAATTTAAAATAAACCCTTTTCTCAGCTTCATCTAAGCCTTGGCGAACGTCGGCTCTTATCCATCATACAGACGTATTATTTTCAGCTCTTTTTCTTCGCGAAGTCAGTAAAAACATGTAGGTCGCGAAGTCACCTTACACTCAACTAGCGCGCAAACGAGCTTTTAAGCGCTAAAAAATAGCCTCGCACGCGAGAGGCACTGTTCGAAAAATAATTTTCCCTTCACAAAGGAAAGTAGAGCGCGAGCTCTCAAGTGGCCCTCGGCCCGTTTCGATTATTTTCCCCTCCTCTTTCTTATTTTTATTAAATTTTTATTAATTACTCGTCGGTCGGGCGATCGCGAAATTAAATTCCGCGGGAGCGCGGATCTTTCTTTGTGTAATTGAAGTATTGTAGCGCGGTGCGATTTATTCGAGGAGTGAGGGGTCGATTGGATATATATTTTTCGCGGTGGTGGTGAGATTAATTAAAAGTGCGAGAACTGTGATAGGTCATTATTTTGTACGGAGTGGTTTTTGTGGGAGATGATCGTGTTTTTGTTGAAGCTAATGAATGATGAAGTAATTTTTAATTGTTTTGAGAAATTTTGTTGGAAGTGTATCGAGAGGATAAATGTAAAAATTTATTTGATTAGCTTGTGATTCAAGGTACGGTTGACTTTTGCAGTTATTGTAATTGTAGTTATATTTTTTAGATCTATTGGGTATGAAAAACTTTATAATTTTACAGTGCAAATTTATTCATGTTTTAATAAAGTATTTAAGTTAAAAATGGTTTCTAAGGCAAGCTCACATGTATAATATACTGCCTGAAATAGTAGTGCATGTAAAAAATTATTTCGAAAGATTTTTTGTTTTTGAAAAAAGCAGAAAACTAATTATGAAATTTTAATTTTGAGTTTATTAGCAAAAAGCTTTAGTCGTAGAAAAATTACTGTGCTAGAATTTTCAACTACGTATCAAAATTAACTTTCCAGTTTGATCACTGTCATACACGCATGTGCAATACAAAATAAAATACAATTTAATACCATAAAAAAATTTTAAAATATAAAAACCGTAGTTTTTATTAGATTCTCCAAGAACAATTCGTCCCATACACAATACCCTTTAACCCTTCGGCCACCAAAAAAAAAACTATCCAGCTCCAAAATCCACCTCGTCGACGTTTAAAAGCAAAAATTCTCTCTCCTCGCCTCACCATCCTCTAAATACCGCAATAAATCCTCGCATTCTCTTTCCCCTCCTCCTCGCGATATACATAAACTAAGGTGGGGATGTTGTCCGCGAACATCACTGCACCTGCTCGAGCATCCGGAAAAAAAATACGGGCCTCGCCGAGTGTTTCGTGTGTAAGCATATACACACGCGAAAGGAAAAAGAAGGCGCTATAAAGATGGCATTTTACAAGCTTTTCCTAGAGTCGGAAGACTTATTGATAATGTTGCGCCGAGAGGGGAGAAATTAACGATCGAAGTTGGGCTTCGGTTATGAGCGCGAGGCCTGTAATTCAGGCAAGATAGCGAAAGAGCGAATTATTTAGTAGTGTGCACCGGGAAGAGCGTGTATAGTGATGGGAAAAGGTGTAAAACATGGGTTTTAAGGGGAGGAAAGTTGGTGGTTAATTATTGATTGGTTTGTTTTTGGAGTTTTTATCGCCGGTTTTGGTGAGGTGGGAAAGTGGAGGAGCTTTTTTAAGTGAGAGTTGTTGAGTGTTTATGTAGAATTTTGCCGTGCGAATGATGAGTTGATAACATGCTTATTGACGCTGATTTGACTAGTTATGGCATTTTATTTCTTATTCTTTTCAACATTTGCACGTTCTCTTTTAAACTTTAAATAAAAAAATAATTTTTTGAAAGAATCTTAATTTAACTTATATTAGGAGCATGACAGGGTTCCGGATCAATGTCAGTTGCCTAGTTGAAGCAGCTAAGCTTTTATAATTCTGTAAAAGCTCGTTTTTCTAGCTCAAATTTTTATCTCAGCAGATGTATATACAGTTTTCGAAGCTTATTTATTTACATTTAACAAGTATCTTTTTTCAATTAAAAAAAAATCTGATATTATGTGACATACTAACTTATGTGGTATACATGACTGATATACAAAACAAAACAAAATCAATCCTTATTAAAAATAACCAACCCACGTCCCCAAACCCAACTCACTCCGCAATCATCAATCCCCAATGAAGTTATCCCTCAGCATCCGACCATCAATCCCATCCTTAAAAATCGCAGCGCTCCGGCGAAGCACGCAGCAGCAGCTCACGAGAAACAAAAAGCTTTATCTGAAATCGCGCGCGCGCGAACGAATTTTTCAAGTCGCGCGCGCCGCAGCGTAACTCGACGCGCGAGCGATAAGAGATAAGCGGGCACCGCTGCACGAGAGCCCCAGTAATAGAAATATATCCCCGGCGCGTACTTGGGGATACGTGAGCCATCCGTCACCGTGACGCGTACGTGGAATCACGAAAAATGGCCTCTTTGCGCGTCACTTTTGCGTGGGTGGGGATTTTGGTTTTGGGTTGTGCGGGGTGAATTGGGTGATTTTGGTTTTTTAGGTGCTTTTTGTGATAAATAAGGTGGGAGAATTATTGTAGTGGAAGTAGGTTGGCAAGTAATTAAACTTTATTTAACTAGTTAAAATGCCGGTAAATTAAAATAATTCACAACTTAATGTAGCTTTAGAAAATTAGGTATCCTTTAATTTTAAAGCATAACATTTTTCTTATTCTAAAAATATTTTTGATCTGAAAGTTCATTTAATTAAAATATTTATTTGTATAGGTTTCTCATCAGATATCCAAGTGTAGCAGAATTACCATTGAATCCAAAACCACGTACAAATTCAAATAGCTATATCAGTTTCTACAAACATCAGAACGACTGTCACTCAAATTCCACAACTGCCTTCATCTTACACCACTCACCAAACAATTGTCTTCAAATCAACTCTACCTTCACCTCCGATTCAAATCACTAACTCTCCCAAAAAATCCACAAATCCCTCCAATCTCCAATCCAACCCATCTTACCACGAAGACAATGCCTCCACACAATAACTCTTCACTTTTTCCTCATCTCCCTCTTTCGCTTCCAACGCGTATTCTCGAGCGTGGGCCAAAACCATTACGCTTCCTCCTCTCCAAGGGAAACAAATAAGATTGCGCCGAGTGGCCTGCATGCACGTCCAAAGCACTGTACACGTATATATATACACGAGGTGAGAGAACGGCTCGCGTGAGGAAAATTGGAGGCGCAATTGTTTTATGCCGCCAGAGATGTAAATCGATTCCCGATCGAGCGACATTATTGCACGAATCCTCCACTCTCCCGGAGGCCTCCAGACTGAGTGATACCGAGAATTTATCGCTTCGAGAAGTTCGCCGGCGTGAAAAATTAGCAGAACCGGTGACAATTCGTTCCTTCGTCTACCATCCGCTAATTTTTCTCGGCGACTCCCTCAAAGAACGGCAATCAGACCGAGCGCGCCGCTTAAAAGACACTTCGACGCGCTCGGGAATATTCCAAATGAAATTGTCCTTCCTCCCAGCTCTCCGCCTGAGAGGAGAGAAATAATTCAAAAATTTTCCCTCTCCGAGAACGGCTCGGCGGAGCCCCGGCAAAAATGAAATTATCCCGCCCGAGGCGAGCACGCATTTCCTTTTTCTCGGCAAATTAGCTAAAATTGCTCGAAAAGTCTCTCATCCCAGCCCTTCGCACGTACACCTTCGCGCACGTACGTACAGCAGTCCCACGATAAAAATCCAGTCTCCTCGCGTGCGCGCGACGAAATCGAAGTGCGATGCCGAATCTCACGCTAACGGTTCCCTCTCACTTTCTTCCTTTGTGTCAGCTGCTATTTAGTCGTCTGGGGCCTCTCTGGCTTATCGGGACGCGCCCCCGCGTTGCATTGCCTTGGCGTGGCTTAATTACATACGTCTTCCTGGGAAAGATCCCAGAGCGGGCCACTTCCGACCATTCTTCGGCGAAGGTCTTACTCTCGTTTCGCTTCTTGCGTTTCTCTGGAGACTGCGTGCGCGCTGGGCTTTTTTTATAAGGCTGCGGGAGGCGAAATCACGCGAGTGGCTTTTATTTGGTTTGTTGGAGGAGCTGGATTCGCGTTTTTCTTAGGGTTTTTAAATTTATTAAAGAAATTTAGTGTACACTTTTTTTGTTATTTTATGTAATTGCAGCTACTTTATTCCTTGCGTCTTTTCTTTTTCTTTTATTTCGAGCTCTGTCTCTCGTTTTTCAGGAATTAAAAGTCGTCTTTCCTTCTTGCGAAGGGTATAATAGTAACGCGTCGCGCAGTGCCCCTGCGGGGACGTTTGTTCGGGGGATCTGCGTCAGCCGTCTTGTCCCTTATTACCCCTTTTTCGAGACTAAATTTTTCCGACCTTTTCTTTAAGAGAAGCTGGACTCGGGTGTATTTTCCGTAGCTAAGAGTCGTCCCTTAACCTTGTAATTAGTAAAAAATCTCAGATTTTTTTAATTAAAGAAAAATTTTAAAAGACGTCTAGCTATTTCTGTAATGTAAAGTTCTTTAATATCGTAATCTTTGTTAAATGTATACCTGTAGCGTACAAAGCGTAAAGTTTATTAATTTAATAGAATGGTATAGCTTTTTGACATTTTGTGGAATAAGTCTAACGTAAGAATTAAATCACGCAAATAATCTATTACATACTTAAAAAAATTTGATGACTTTTATTTTCAAAATCATTAAAAATTCATCAAATTTCATCTTAACCAGACAATGTTCATTCCTCCTCAGCCAACCCCAACCCAATTATCATCCCCAATTAACTTCATTAACGAAAAACTCGCACTATCCATCACGCAGCGCATTAAATAAAAATCGCATTAAAAAGCGCCTGCCATTACTGAAATTGCAGCCGCGCAACGCAACCTCGCACCCAGCACCTGCCAATTTATTCATCGAGGGCGCGAAAAACCGTGTTGCAGTGCCCGCGCGCTCAACTTCCGGCTGCGCCGCCTCCTTTTTTCTCTCTTTCTCTCTTCTTCGTCATAAGCTCGAGCTCGTGAGAAACTTTTGCATGTAAATGCAAGTCGAAACGCGGCTGCGTTGCTCTATATCAAGCCGACGAAATCAGCGTTGCAGTGTTGAAGGAGAGATAAAGAAAAAAAGAGGAGAGAAGAAGGCGAGAGTTTGCTCAGCGTTGGGTGATTATTCAACGCCTGTGTGAAGTTAATTTCGAAACAATGGTATGGTGGATAGCGAGGAGAGGAAAAAAGGCGCGATGGGATTTTTATTCGATGTGCATATTTTAGAGGTCTGAGGTGCTGTTGGGGAGAGGGAGGAGGTGCTTTGATTGCCCTAGGATAGTGGGGTGTAGTTGGTGTTTTGGAATTACGATGAGGGAAATGAAGAATTTAGATGGAAAATTTTCTGAGGTGTTGAGGTGTTATTGCAAGCAAGTGTCAGTTGCTATTGTTTACTTTCTGGTGTTGGTTCAGCGGCACTTTTTGTATATTCTGTAATTCGCATATAAATCAAGATTTTGATAGCCTGATTCATCAGGATTTAAATAAAAGGATTATTGCCATATCAAACTTAAAACTTAAAAAAAGCAAAAAGAAAATTTGAAAAACAATTAAATAAATATTGCATGTTTATTCGTACAAAAATAAAATAAAATTAAAGACGTAAAGACATCCATTACTATCGATTTCAAAAACAAAAACTCGTAATTTGTCATCACACCGTTTAAACAATACGGCTGATCCTGCAGAACCGGCGTTAACCAAGTTATCCTCAATACCGTCCCACTTAACTTAAAAACAATAGCGGAATCGAGCGATTTGCAAAACACGCAGCTCGGCCGATTTAATTACGGCGCCGCGGCTCCAACTAACCGTGGAGAAGCCCCTTGAGCTTTAATTCGATTTGGCTTTACTGTCCCTCGCACCTTTCACGCCAAATCGAATCAAGCCGGAACAATGATTTTTATTTATTTACCCAGCGGCGCTCGCTCTTCGCTGGGCTCTCTTTGTCTTCTAATATCGACCTATGCTACTTCTGCTCTTTTGAGACTCTTAACTAGCTGCTTCTATTGTCTGCTGTGGCATCCGAATATTTGTGGTTCTACTTTGCTTTGCTGCTAGTATTATGTGCTATATCTCTTTCTCTCTAAGGGAGAGATGGAGAGAAAGAGATTCGGTATGAAAAAGGAAGTGGAAGGGCTGGAGATTTGAAATTACAATCTGGGGATTGAAAATTATTTGAACTGGTGAAATTCTGAATTTCGTTTGCCCTTCAGCTTTGTTATAAGGCTAATAAATTTAGATTGCATTCAACTTCTTTGTTGCATTTGCTTTCAGATTCTTCAAATATTTTATTCCGATTCCGTATTGATTTCATGGTGTGGGTTCGCGACTTTACAAAATGAGCATAAGGAATGTATTACAATTCGTTTTAATATGTTAAAACAATAAAAAATTAGTTCAAATTAATTTTTAATCAAGTTTTTCATTTGGTATTCAAATTGAATAAGTTTACTTAATAATTCGTCTAGTATTTTTAGATACCCGTTTTATTCGGGTTCCATAATACAGCAGATACCTTTATCCATGTAAATATACGATAAATTGTACCCTCGAGCAGACGAATAATAACTACTCTCAAAATATTCACCTTATTTTTATAATTAAATAACAAAAAATTCAATAACGGTACACTCATTAACGCCAAACGACCGATACCCGACCATTAGCCTCCCGAAGAAATTTTTCCCCGTTATCAAAGGGAACATATAAAAAAAATTGTATAGAAGGTCATTTCGCCGAGAAATTCGATAAATTCCAGACGTTACGTACTCGAGGCCGCGCGCAGAGTTCCCGGCAAAATAAGAGCCGAAAGGTAATGACCGCGGCGGCTCCATCCGATTCGTCGTAAAATTTTACGGCTACAAGCCCTTGTCTCTCTGTAGGTGTATGTGTGTCTGCAGCGCAGCGCGGCGAGTCTCTAAAATACACCCCCTTTTTAGATATCGACTCTCTCGAGCGGTCAGAGTTCCTCGAGTGCTGCGAGCTTCGGTGTGTGTGCATGTGCAAGCCTAAAAATATATGCGTTGCGGTATCTTTAGGATTTATTGATGTTTTTGTTGGTTGAGGGTATTTTTATGGTTTTTTTTTGTGTAAGGAAGGAAATTAAATTATGTAATGATTATAAAAATGAATTGTTGAGTTGCTACGTAGGATAATAAAATCTGTAATGTTAGGCTGGAAGTATAAAAAGAAAAAAAAAACAATATCAGCACTTTTTCAGAACCTTCAAAAATTTTCCAAACGCTAGATCTTTCCTCAATTTTTCAAAAAGCCATGTAATCCAGTGAAACAGCCAACCCTATTGTTTACTCAGTACACTATATGGCTCAGCCGTCAAAAATTTTCCAGACAAAACACGCGATACACTCAAATCCATTTCATTTAAAAATACGCACGCGTCTCGGCAATACACTCGAAAATCCACATGTTCCTCGCGCGACCCTATACATTTTTCATTCCTGGACGGGTGGTTGCCTTAATATATGTACGCATGCATGATGTTTATTGATTTCCGCAGGTTATAATCTTGACCTCCTTTTTTTCTCTCTCGAAGCGCGCGCCTGTTTCCCTAAATCTAAGGCCGCGCGAGGAACTTTTACGGGTCAAATTTGTATTTTATTGCCGCTTCTCGGCTGAATGTGTAACAGCTGGTCTTTTATTTGCCTCTTTTGCGATGCAAAATTTTTCAGACCCCTTTTACCAGGGGATGAAGATTTGAATTCGCTGGGGTACTTCGTCTTTCGGGTTTGAAATCTATGCCCTTCTTATTTGATTTTTGTGAGTGAATATCTAATTTATACACATCGGTAATTGATATATCTAGGCAAGGATTTTAAAATTGTTGATAAATATATTTTGTTCGAAGAAAATATTTTTTATTATATTTATATTATGTTTATTGCAATAAATTCAGCTCTTATGCATTTAAATTAAATAATGCTGTAAAAGTTAAAATATTGTAACTTTTTATAGCAATATCAGTTTATACTACTGATTTTTAATTAAAAGCATTTTTTCATTAATTCGGTCCAACAAGCATTTATAATTAAATTTTTGGCAAATCGAATTCTTTCCCTTTTTAAAAATTTACCGAATGCTGAGTTGGAAACAGTTAAAATTACTTTTGGCATAGTTCGATTAATTTTTAATTTATACTCGGGAAATTCGGAGGGACAATCAAATCTCGTCCATTCTGAACTTTTAGCTATAATTGAATAGTGTCAGTCATTGTGCCTGAGCTTAACTAAAACAAAACGTATTAAAAATTACTAAAACGCACAATATAATTTTAGCCAGTTGCCAACTGCCAGTTTCTATCAATCAAAAGAACCTATTTCCAATAATCTCTCCCCCAAAATATCCCCACATCAACGCTCAATATTAACCCATCCCCCGCTAAGTTAGCCCAAGCAAAAAAGGGTTAATATCGTTTTCTCAATAAAACCAAGCGTCTTCAAAATCAACCCATCATCCACCACTTCCACCTTAACGCACCACTCCTCCGTCTCCCTCCCAGCAAAAAACACCAGCCAGCCTCGAATTGCCCGCAAAAAACCTCAGCCACAAAGGCCCTCGGCCGGCGAAACCTGACGTAACAATGCCTCGGCGCGTAATCCGTTTATAATCGTCCCTGAAATTCCTGGCCGCCTGGCCCCTCTTATATTTTTCCCTCTCTCTCTCTCTCTCTCTTTCTCCTCTCCGCGAGGCGCCGAATTCTCGGAACCCACGATTCCCACACGCGCCTCCGGAATTCCATCCCGCGGGCGCCGCGCATTATTCAAATATGCGCGCACGCGATCGAAGGACCGAGAGAGAGAGAGAGATGCTTAGAGCCCATCACAGGCTGGTGCGAGGCTCGCGCATTGCGCGCGTAGGTGATCTGCCTATAGGCTGCCAGTTTCGGCTGGATTGCGGATTTGTAGAGGGAAGGTGAGGGGCGAGCTTTTGGTTGATGCTTGATGCTGAGTTCGATGTGAAATTTGAAATGGGTTGGATTTTTGGGGTGTTGGGAGGGTGAGGTTTTAGAACATTGGTTTAGAAGGAATTTGGTTTTTATAATTTAGAAAGAGTGTCTGCATGTTTGAAACGAAAAATTTGCTTCTGGAGAAATTATGTGGGAGTTCTGTTTTATCTCGAAACAAAGTGCCCCGGCAAAAAAAAAGATATACGTTCATTTCTTCTTGTCCTGAATCTTGCTATTCTCGTAAAACCACAATAAACAGTACGACTCTTTTGTTCCATAGCGGCTGTTACAACATTTTCTCAGATCCATTAGCAAAGCCAACATAAATAAAACCAAAAACCAAACAGAAAATATCCCGACCAAAAAGTCAAATAATTAAAACAGCCTATTAAAAAACACAAATTTTCAACTTAATCTCTCATAATACTTAGCATTTCTCAAGCCACTATCGATCAGCGCAACAGCCGACCTCATAAACCCCCCCTGCCCCTCCCCGACATCCGAAATCTTTCACCTAAAAGCCCCGCGCTCAGAAAACGAGGGAGAGAAAAACGGCTCTAAAAAAGCTCATTCCTAACCCACTCAAAAGCAGCGCGGCGTCGCTTTCAAAAGCAGGCCAATTTCGCTAATGAGCATAATAACTTCTTCCTCCGACCCTCCCCCCCCCCTCCGCCTCTTTTTTCGCCAAAAGAGGCGATGGGAAATTTCGCGTCCGAGGAATGCCCGCGCCGCGGTAATCTAATCGCCGGGGCCATTTTCGCGTGGGTGGCCTCGGCTTGGAGCGCGTGTAATGAATGATAAGGCGAAATTGAAGGTGAGTAATGGCATTGTTAAGGGGAGCGCGCAGGAGGAATCGCTTTGGGACTGGACGAGGGATGGGATTGAGAGGATAAGGAGGAAAGGTGACGCAAATCGAGCAGTTATGCTCGGGCTTTACAAGGACGCTGTGTTTATGGAGGTGAGGTGTTGGGATATTTTAGGGCGAGCATTTTTTTGGGGGGCTTTTTTTGAGATGGGAGTGAGGTTTAGTGCTTTTTTTTTAGGGGATTTAGTGGTGGCCGAGAGTGAGGGATTGTAATGGATTTTTAATGCCGGGTTGAATGTTTATATAAGGAAAAGGGCAGAGTTATTGCTTAATGTGTTTTGCCGTGGCTGATTATCAGTACCTTGATGGTATTGCATGAAACAATTTATTTAGTTAAAGTACGTGTCGTTAGTAAGAGTTGCTCGTACGGCCATTGATAGTTCTTTTGGTAAATTATTCTCCATTTGACCCAAAATGAAAATTTCAAAAGGTTTCTTTTTTCGCAACTGTTACGAATTCTTATTCTTATTAAACAAATGCTACGACATCTAGAGGGAAAAAGTTTTTGTTTTTCGTAAAAACAATCACTTTTCCAGTTACAGCAAAAATTCTGATTATATATAACAACAGAGAATACGGTAGACTCTTAAAAACTAAATAATTCAATTTATGTAGGTTCTATAAATATGAAATTGATTTGAATCTTTGCAACGTAACATTACTTTAATTAGAAATCAATACAATATGGTAATATTTTTCGGGTACACAAATTCAAACTATTATTACTTTAGCCTAAATGAATAATTTTTTAATTTCATAAAATGTAATAAAAGCTCATTTCTTCTAATTTTTATTTCTTTAATTTTAGCTTGAACTCGTATAAACTGAAATATTTACGATTTGAGAAAAAATTTTTTTTTTCTTAAGATGATAGTGAAAATGTCGAACGAGTTTTCGGAAATAGGATCGTACAAGAAAGTAGTACATAAAAGGTTTAGACTTCTATTCGAATTTAATTCTACTAATATCTGGTAAACAAACTAGAATATTTATTTAAAAATGAATTAATTTCTCAATTTTAATAAATGCTTGAATAAAATAAATATCTACCTCATATACTATCAAAATAAAAATTTTGTCCAATGCACTAAATTATAAAACAATTATATCATTTCCTTTTAAGCACAGAAAAAAACCGGTAAAAAATATTTACCCACAATAACTCGAACTTCAAAAGCGCTTTATCCTTACCTATTTCAAGAATAAGCAAATCCGCTATTTTCTCGCGAAAAGCCAACGTCTAGCCTACAAAAGTGCACTCCTTCCGCACGTGAAATCGCTTAGCAACGCGCCTCGTAACTCAACACCTCGCTCAGCGGACTATTTTATTTTCGGTTTCCTACTCGGCGATCTCCTTGATTAGGGTCTGAAACTCGCTCGCGGAGAGCCGAGAGAGAGAGAGAGAAAGAAGAAGAAGAAGCCCCGCAAGGGCAGAGGAACGAGCAACCGTTTTCCGCCACGTATAATGCGAGGAGAAGCTGAGCGCGTACCTACGTATATAAGACCTTTGTATATAGCTATATAGGTACGAAGAAGCCGCGAGGAGGCCGCAAAGGCGGGCTTAGTATTATGTTACGCTAAAAAATGCTACAGTTGGAATTCGCGCGGGTGCGGGGTAAGTGTACCTGAGGAAAATCCCGAGGAAAAAGCTTGCGATAAGAAAGATTCTAGTGAATTGTATGTGCTGGTCATCTTTACTAAATTTTGAAAAAAAGTGTTTATTCATACAACATTTTAATCTAAACTTCTCTCCGTGTATCTACAACACTGAAGTATCCCAAGTAAAACAAGCCTAAAACCCTATAAAAAAAATCGGCTAATTCGGCCCGGTCCTATCCTAAATTGCTCAATTTACCATCCCTACAATGTATATCCCAAGTTTCTGCAAGCCTCACGCAAGCGCGCAGAGAAGAATGCAAATCTCGTTCTTTTTCATTCGGGACTTTTGTAGCTGCTCGCGGCTCTCTCCGGCGAGTGTAGCCAATCATTAAAAGTTAACGATTCGCGCGCGCGTGCGGCTGCCGCAACAGGCTGCGTATATAGACCGGAGATCAGAGGAGCCGGCTTGCGCTTTGCGAGAGAGCTGAAAAATATGCGCGTTGGGAGAACGAGAGAGGAGGTCTGATTTTTGGGATGCATTTTGAATGTTGGGAAAGGGACGCTTGTGTATGGTTGGGCTTTGTGAATGTTTTTTTTTAAGATTTGTGTTGTATCGTTATTCTATGATGGTAAACAGTGCGCTTTCGGATAACTGTGAATAATAAAAATTGATCTTAAAGTTAATAATAATTAAATTTTTATGTATATTAGGATTTAAATTATATTATTTAAAATTATGCTACTAATAAAACTACGGTCTGTACCCTTTGTGAGTGTTCACAATACTTACAAGTTATACTTTGAATTTCGTTACTTATATAAGATCGACATAATAGACGTAACTGACCCAGAATGAGAGTGTTTTGCGTCTCCTTCTGCACGGTTAGTCATACCACGACTACCCCTACAAAATTCAAAATAGATCTGTACGCTTTTAAAGAATCTGGGTCTCTGATATCTAGAATAAAAGCTTATTTTACAACTCACATCTACCTAAATGTTTAATCTTTTCCTTACAAATAAAAATCATCAACATACTGAGATGCGTGAGATGACGAAAGGTACAGAATATGCAATCCACAGAACCAAAGACTCCGATGTTCTAAAATTTAAAGAACATCTGCTTAATATCGAGTCATTAAACAACTTTGAAAGTGCAGAAAATATTAAGAGAATAGCACAACAATGAACTTATCGGAGTACCAAAAATAATGCTAGTAGCTCTAGGAACGTAATAAATATTTATCTGGAGCCCAAAAAGTGCAACATTAATTTTATTGATATGAATGGTTAGAGCAGTCGAAAGATGTAATGGATGCGGGAAGGGAGCCGCAAGAGTTGCTTCGATTGACGTG
Organism: Eupelmus urozonus; assembly: GCA_900480035.1. Lineage (NCBI taxonomy): Eukaryota > Metazoa > Arthropoda > Insecta > Hymenoptera > Eupelmidae > Eupelmus > Eupelmus urozonus. Next base: position 48,430 of record UELX01000958.1, read on the forward strand.
GGATGCGGTTACTGTGATTCAAAAAATAAAACAATCGGAAAAGGTAAAAACAAGATAACAAGCCTGATGTATCTATAATCAACAGACTTTGCTACATTCGATACTTGTACATGAAAAGTGCCCGAATTTTCAAAAAAAAAAAAAAAACGAAGGGAGACTGCCAGTGGTGCCACCCCCGCAGTCCCCGACGGATCGGGAGCTACACCAAGTTTTATTCGGCCAGGCAGCCCGGTTGGTGTCTCACGGTCTCGCTTTTAGCAGAGAGGAGTGGCACCAGCAAACGCTGAGATTTCCACGTTCAGAAAGAACGCAGACACCAGCAGCTGGCCCATCTACATCGCCGGGCCATCATGGACTTAGGACTCGCCGCAGCTGGGACCGTCCAGGACATCGCAACCGCAGCAGCCTGGTATCTCTCCGGCCAAGAGAAAAGAAGAGGCTGCAAACGACGCCGGGGGACCATCAAGAAGCTGCGGCGGTTCGACGAGGTTAGCCACAACCCGGGAGGAGCTCCACGCCCTGGAGCGGGTAGAAGAAGCAAGGCCGCCGACACCGCCACGAGCTCTCCATGTTCGGCAGGAGCTGCACGCCCTGCTGAACGATTTAGAAGAGATGCGCCAGGAGGAGCCGAGCAACCCACCGAAGGAGTGACGAGGAACGGTCCCCTGGCCGAATGTAAGGAATTCACAAAGTATATTATACATTTACTTCTCCCTTGATCTCTCCCTCGATCTCCATGCTCTGGGTTGCGGATTTAAATTTCGCGCTGTTTTTACCACACAAAGATGAAGAGAGAGAGAGAGAGAGAGAGCAAAGAGGAACGCGGACTCACACACACACATGCGACGCGCGCTAATCCATAGGTACCCTCTCTCCACAGGCGCAAAGAAAGGAGGGGAGCGCGCGAGCCGACGACGGCGAGCTAGCCGGTGGAGATAGCATTCTCTCTTCGGCCACTGTACAGAGCGGACACTTCCTGGCTCGATCAAAGCCACTGAGCCCTCCGCCTACTTTGGTTCTCTTAATACAGAGTTTATTCTGTAATAAAGAGACAGAGATTCTTCGAGAGTCCTTCCGCTCTCCCCGCCCGCAAAGGCTCCCTCACAGCCCAACGAGGAGGACCCTGGACATTTCCCTGGAAGCAACCCGTGCCGGGAGGATAGAAGTATCTTTCCCGCTCATGAGGTCCAGTGAATACTACAGGGAAATCGAGAAGACTTAGAAATAAATTCGTAACTGAACGCGACTAACCCACATGCCGCGTCGATTAACAAATTTACCACGACGACTTCGAGAACGTCACAATACTCTTACACAGCTTCATTTTCAACTCAACCGATCCCAAAAAAATCATCTCACCTAAAAATCCCAAATTTTGAAATCATGATAACAAATTCAACATTAAACGCCGCAAGCATTCGCGGCACGCAGCTTGATACCTACTCCTCGCAGAAACACAGAGCTCTGGGGCAAAGCGCCTTCAGTTTCAGCCGAGAATCGCCGCCTCGGGGAGCTTTTCGCAGGCGAGTGCTGGCTGAATATTGAAACAGTCGCTCTGGGAAAGGTAAATATGGCGCCAGTGCGCAAGTGGAGGGCGTCACCTCAAAGCCCACGTATGAGCCGAGCTTGGAAACCTTCGGCTCGAATTACCCGTGCATAATGCAATGATAAGCAGCAATATTTGGCCTTGATATATCGGCTGCGTTAAGTGAATGTTTATTGGGTAATTGTAGACGGGGATGTATACCTGGTGGAAAATACACCGATCGAGGGGGTAAATTTACCAGCGGTTTCGTTGGTCAATGATTACTATTGTAATTGAATATAAATGTATCAATAGCGTGGCTCTAATGTAATGGTTGTTATGCACATCTGTAAATAATTAACGCTTAATCAACATAGTTTAATTTAAGTTTTACTTAAGCTAAGATTATTATGAATCTAATCACGCTTAATTATGTTTTTTTTTTACAAAAGAATACTTATTTCTTCAAAACACAATTACATCCTCCTTTTTATTTGAAAGTTTATTTTGAGATGGACTATCGGGTGTTAAAGAATTTCGAGATTCCCTTGGTAGAATTGTGCTGCAATTCTCATTAACAATAGATTTTACAGAATCTAAACTTTCAAATTCTATTGTTGATTCATCCATTTTCAACATATATTTATTTAAAATTGAAACAAAGATAAAATCTGTATTTTAGATGCTAATATAATATATTCGTAATATTTAACGATATTTAAATTAATTTGATCTCTACATATACTGTTTTTAAATTTCAAATTTATCAGGGGTTTCGCAATTATATTATGTTACAAAATAAATTACATAATTTTACATTTACAATGGCTTCGTATTTATTTATTCTAGAATATATTACAAAATTCTCTTTTCCAGTATTTTCTACTTAATATGATTTTCGATTGTTATTTTTGGTAATGTAACAATAACGAATTAAAAATTTAGCCAAATAACCGGAAGCATCATAAAATTATTAACCTACCATTGGTGAACCACTATAGTAAAAATTTCTACTACAGGGATGTCCGGTTTGTTATCTGCGTTATTTCTGATAATCTTTGATTAAAATTTCATAAATTTATCATTAACTTTTCTAAGCTGTCTAATTTTCTCAAATAACTCTCCATACTAGCTAACCTAAATACTATACCCAACCAAAAAATAAAAAACTCCATCCTAGCCGCTATTTTTAAAAACACGAACCTCACACACGAAAATTTTGTCCGTCTTTCCTAGACCTACATTCGCGCCTCGTCCATTCATCGCTTACCGAGAATTAATAACTTCTTTTTCCATCCAAAGCGATGATCCCCTCGCGGCGAGGAGAGAAATGTGGGCCGCGATGAAGGAAGTGAATAAACTCCCAGGCAAGCATCAGTCGTGTGCCAGCCGCGCGACCGCGAAAGCCACCATTTGCTCTTACGTAGGCGGGGACGAGTGACTTACGAGCTGAGATTTTTATCTATACCAGCCGTTGTTCTCTTTTTGTTGTTACGTATTTTTTTAAGTTTCGATGTGTCTCAGTTGGAAAGTGAAATACAGTGTATTTATTAAAGCAAACGACGCTCCCTAAAAAACAGCATTAAACCAATGTAAAAATTTACAAAATCTACTTCACGCAAGCAACCACCACCGTTAAAATCACCAAACGCAAGCCAAACTCATCCCAACAGTCTCACCTCCCTCTCCGCCATCGGAAGCCGGCTTCTCCCGTGCACATCCGGATGGGACAATTCGCGACGGCGACTGTGGCCCTGAGCTGGCGCGCGAGCGAGCGAGTGAAAGACGCGAGTGGTCCTTCGTGCGCGGATCTCAGGGTTAATTAAGCAAAACCTATAAGGATTTGCGCTGCCGGGACTGGATTTACGGAGGCGGGGGAGCGGGCTGCAGGCAGCGCTGTGTATATCGCGGATTTTAATCGGATTTGAGTGGGAGCGCAAGAAGGGACATTGAAAATGTTGCATAAAGGCTTTTGTAGCTGGGAGGTGGGTGGAAGATTTTGGGAGGAGATTTGGTTATGTTTGATTTGGTTGTTTGGGGATTGGTTAACGGTTGGGTTTTTAGATTGGGGGGAGGGATTAGGATCGTTAGGTTGAGAGAAGAATATACAGAGGTTTACTGGAAGTTGTAGTAATGATTACAATATGCGGATTAAAATTTTGAATTGCTAAACTGTTTTTATAAGGCAGTAATAGCTGCAATAATAAAAAAAGTTACTATATCTTTTGAATAAATCATTCTACATTTTTAATAAAATTTTCTTTAAATCTAGTATAGTTTTATAAAAGATTTGGTAATTTTTTTGGATTTTTACAAACTGTTATCGCTTTAGAAAATATAATAATTTTTCCAAACAATTTTTTTCAGTGTAGAACAATATAAGGATGAGTTTACAAAATAATGATTCTTACATGACCTAATTTATCAAAATCATTCATAAAAGGAGTAGCTTCGTTATACTTTATGTATGAAACGGTATTTTTTTAATACTTTATTCTGGAGTCCCCGTAATTTATACTTATTTTTTGTATATGAATTGACGAGTGTGGTGTTTATCGCTCCAGCGAAACGAGGTTAACAATTACTTGAGGCAAGCAAGATATAATAATTTGGCGCACTTATAGTGTAAAATACGTTATATTTTACGTAATGATAAAAAAATTATAAGCTTTATTATACGTAGTATTGGTGTTTATTCAATTGACAAGTTAATAATTATATCAATATAACTTTTCTCAACCGTATCGTTACAACGTTGTATCAACGTATAAGCCACATAAATTAGCGATGGCACTCATTGTATCTCTGCTAATGAACTATATCTACAGCTACTAATACCTCTAACACTACTCTCCTTTTATCTTCAACCAAAACATCATCAGCCCCGCTAAAAAATCTCAAAAACCTCACTCACCCATTAAAACCCCCTCAACACATTCAAAAACATCTTCAACCAGCATCCACTCCTCGGCATCTCAATGCACATCCCGCAACTCCCCCCTCCCCTTCCGGACCGCGTCAAAGCGCAGCGCTCCAGCCTCTCCAAGACATAAGCGCGCGCTCGTGCGCGCAGAGCACCGGCAAATTATGCTAAACCTATAAGGACGCGCGCCGTGACTGCAGATATCGCGCTGCTCTCTCTCTCTCTCTCTCTCTCTCTCTCATGGTGAGCTCGCTCTCTCGCATACCCGGAAATCCATAAGGGGCAAGCTAGCTATAGAACCATAGACGCTCCTCGGTCTAATGCTCTAAGCTTGCGCGCTCGCTCTATATGAACTCGAGCGCCCAGGGAATGCCGGAACATCGCTGCTCTCTCTCTACGCTTTATATCTTTTGAATACCATACGGCTTGAATTTCGAGGCTTCAAAGAGGGAGCTCCGGGAATTTTGACAGTTTTAAGGAGGATGCAGCGCGGCCGAACGATCGGTGCGGATACTCGTCAAAGGGATCGTATCGGGGATATTTACGAGGGGCCTTGGGGTTACGAGAGTTTAAAGGCCGGGGAATGCCTTTAAAAAGCGACAAAGCAAATAACTTTCTTCGAGGAAGCCCGCGTTTATCGGCGACGCTTCGCCGCGCGCAACAAATTACCGACGCACTTATAAATAAAGCTGTAATTGCAGCTTGCCGGCATAAGGCGCATCTTCCTGTGTATGCGCTTTCGAAAGCCGGCTACCGCCATTACAGCCAGTTTTCGGAAAAAAAATCCGCTTGATTTATCTTCGGCTCGCAATTTGCGCGACTTTCTCCCGCCTCTCTTGCGTCAGCCGAAAAAGCCCTCAAAAATAAGCTTCATCTCGTTGCGACGAAAAGACAATTACACGCGCGGAGACAAGAGCGGGCCTCGTAAACGGCATTCCGCAAAGTTGACCGCGAATCGTTTTGCATAAAATGCATTGTAATTCCAGTGCTCGCGGGGGGGAAGCTGCATCAGGCAAGTTTTAACGGCGCGTGTGTGTGTCGCGCGCGCGCGGATTCGATGTTAATTCGCGAAATGGAATTTCAACCGCGAGTATTGCTTCATGGAAATAAGGAGGCGGCGCTGCCTCACTTCATCTGCATTCAAATGTAGAGCTGCGTTGCTGTGGGTTGAGGGTGCTGGAGAGAACTGTATATGCTGCGAGCCGCGAATTACGCGAGGCCTCGTTACTGGGCCGGGGAATTTTGTCGGTGGATTTCGAGAGGTGGCTGGAGTGACTTTTGGGAGGTAGTTGTTTATGCATGGCTGCGGGTGTAGTAGTTTCTTGGGTGAGGGATGTGATTTTCGATTGGCTTTAGCGATTGAAATGATGAAAGGAATTTGGAAGGCGGAAGTGGTTGATTGGGAGGTATGGTTTTGCAAAAGTTAGGTCTGGAATGTGATTGCTGAAAATGATTAACAATTTCTAAAAATACTATAAAGCAAAATAATTTAACAGATCTTACCGATCTTTTCTTCAAAAATAATAACCCTGGAGCGAACTACTTCGTCTACACCTCCAACCATTCCCCTATCGATCCTTCCTCACTTCCACCTTCAAAGCTTCACCGCGCGAAAATCGCGTAACCGATCCCACCTCCCAACCCTCCCTATCATCAATCATCAAAACCTTCACCCATCCCACCTCACCACCCCCAAAAAAAAATCCATCATCCACACACTCACATTCCCATCGTCCGTCCTTATCTCCATCCGATTTTCATCCCCGCGGCTGGAGAAACGGGGCCGCAGAGAGAGAGCCAGCAAACCGATCATTGTTTCAAGCCCGGACCGTTACACGCTTACGCACGCGTTCACATATATATGTATATGCATTGTTCCAGGCGTGATAGTGCGCAGCGAGCGCAAACGTGAGCCGAGCCGTGACGGAATATATGGACGTGTATACACGTGCGTATCTGAGCGCGATCGGACGATCATCGGGCGCGCTGCAAGAGAGCAGCGGTTCGCTCGTTACGACGAGCTGTAAATGTACGAGATGCTGGGGGGGAGAGGAGGGCTGGGTACTTAAAGTGCACGTATACGGACAGGGAGGATCGTGAATTTGGATTGCAGGTGTAATGGGCCGAGATGGAGGTCGGGGATGCTTTGGAGAGGTGAGTTGGGATGTTTGGGCTTGTTGGGGGTTTTAGCGGTGGTTTGTGGTGAGGGTTGGTTTTTAGGTGTAAGAAAAATTTTGATGGGATAGAATCGCTCTTTGTAGTAGGCTTTCATGATTCTTGCTAATTGAACATGAGTATAGAATATTAGTAAATCGTTGCATATGTAAAATAAAAGCAACATTCTATTAAACAAAGCATTCGCCTACATTCTCAT